>CAUYSK010119491.1:0-28604 GCA_963575035.1 Avahi laniger
CAAACCAAACTCAAAATTAGTAAAAGAAAATAACTAATAAAGATTAGAGCAGAACTAAATGAAATAGAGATTAAACGAAATAGAAAGGATCAACAAAATAGTTGATTTTTTTTTTTTTTTTTTTTTTGAGACAGAGTCTCAATCTGTTGCCCGGACAAGAGTAAGTGCTGTGGCGTCATCCTAGCTCACAGCAACCTCAAACTCCTGGGCTCAAGCGATCCTCCTGCCACAGCCTCCTGAGTAGCTGGGACAGGCATGCGCCACCATGCCTGGCTAATTTTTTTTTCTATATATTTTTAGTTGTCCAATTAATTTCTTTCCAATTTTTAGTAGAGACGGGGTCTCGCTCTTGCTCAGGCTGATTTCGAACTCCTGAGCTCAAACAATCCGCCTGCCTCGGCCTCCCAGAGAGCTAGGATTACAGGTGTGAGCCACCGCGCCCGGCCTAAAAATATCGATAAATTTTGCTATGTTAAAATTTAGAAGTTCTGATCCCTGTCTGACACTGTCAACAAATTTAAAAGCCAAGCCACATTTCTAGCGAAAGTATTTATTGTATTCAGAATATATAAAGAACTTCTATGAATCAATACAAATCACAAGCTACCCAATATAAAAATGAGCAAAGGATATGAACAGTCAGTTCTAAAAAATTGAAACCCTAATGGCCAATAAGCATGTGAAAATGTTTTCATTCTGACTGGTAAGGAAATTAAAATAGAAGTAAGATTTCATTTTATATCTATTAGACTGGCAAAACTTAAAGAGTTTGACACTACTAAGGGTTGGCATGGAAGAACCAATTTAGAGAACGATTGCGTAAAATCTCATCAACTCAAAGATGCTCAAAACCGGAAATTCTACTTGTGGATATACCCCTTGTATGAAAAAGATGGTTTCAAGAATGTGCATTGCGGCATTGTTTGCAGTAGCAGAGAGAGGGAAGCATGTCGGCGTCAAGATTGTTGGTACTCCTGGGAGAGAAAAGAAGGAAAAGTTTGCAGATAGAACTTTAGCTCTAGTCGTAATGCTTTATTGCTTCAAAAAGGTCTAAAGCTGTGGGCATGGTGGCATGAACCTATAGTCCCAGCTACTCTGGAAGCTGAGGCAACAGGATTCCTTGAGCCTATGAGCTCAAGGCGAGACTAGCCAACATAGCCAGACCCCATCTCTTAAAAAAATGTCTAAAGCAAATATAGCCAAATATTAATGTCTATTAATTTTGGATAATGGACATGTGGTTATATCTTTCTTTCTTTCTTTTTTTTTTTTTTGGCTTTCCCCCAAGCCAGACCTCCATTGGGCCTATCACATAATCTCGTTGGCTGTTGGTATTCTGTTATAGAATGAGGAATTAGGGTGAAATGACCAGGAAGATTCCTTCCTGTCCTGAAATTCTATCCTGGACCCTTGGTCCTTTGTAGGAATCTGGGACAAATGAAAGTAAAGCTAGGAAAAGTGCTTGAACTGAGATACCTGGCCAGTCGGGTCTTGGAACTGAGTGTCAAGAGTCCTCACTCAATATTGGCAAGACTGGGGAGGGAACCCAGGAAAAAAAATCTCTCTCAGAATAGATACATACAACGTTCTTTACAAAGGAGTTACTTGGGGCTGAAATACCAGCCCATGAAAAGCCCAGTTACCTATATTATGACATGAAACTATAGTTGTAATAAAAAGAAAGGAACCAAATAATGTAAGAATCTGTAATTCAATGAAACTAGAATTTGTGAAATTTTAAACAGTCTTTTATGTGAAAGCTGATGTTTAAAGCAAAACAAGTTAACTGGAGGAAAGAAAGTACGGAGGGTGAGGTTTGAGCCGTGAACAGTCTTAGATGGAAATGACTCAGGTCTTGGTCAAGTCCCCATGACCTCAGAATGCACAGCTCTTCCTAGACGTCTGGCTGTCGGCCACCGCCCTGTGTCTGCCAGCCTGGATCAGGCCCCATTTTGCCTCCAAAAAGGCAGAAAGAATAAACAGGGAAGGAGATTTCCCCTGAGATAACTAGGTAAGATCTGACTGAAATAAAAACTTGGGAGTTATCAGGAGGGACTTTAGAAATCCACGAGTCCAGCCCTCATGTTTTGCAAACATGGCCCAGAGAGAAGAGACTCGACCGAGGTAACTAACCGAGACAACAGCAGGGCCAGGATTGGACCCAGTCTCTGCTTCTGAAGCGGTGCCCTTTCTGTTCTGAATGCCACCCCTTTTGAGTGTTTTCTTATCTCGTTGTAAAAAGTGACACATCTCATTATAAAATATTTGGAAAGCATGGCAAAGTATTATGAGGCCAAAAAAAAAAAAAGAAATTAATCCCATCGCGAAAACACAACTATTATTTCCATTTTTGTTATATTCCTGTAACCCTTTCTCTATGGAATTTTCTCATGTTTTTAAAAAACCATAAATATCATTTAATGGCTGTACCAATGTATTACTGTATGAATATAGCATATTTAAACCATTCCCTTATTTTTAGAAGTTTAAGCATTTTATTCTTCTTAGCAATTGCAGATAACAGTATAAGAAACATTTTTGTGTGTGTAACTTTTTGTGTCTTACGGATTATTTTTTAAAAATAGAGTAACAGGGTTGGCATGACCAGGGCACAGGGCATTCAACATTTTTGTAACTTCATAGGGTATTAAATGTCTGTAATTCTAAATACATTGTCATGAAATTGCCCTCTAGAAAGGCTAAACCTATCAATGGCGTAGGCGTAAGCCCTATGCCCCTGTCGGTTTTTTGGTTCCCATTGATAGGAAAGGGTGGAAAAGAAGTAGGCAGGAGTTATGCAATTAACCGCACACAGGGTACTTGCAGGCACATGGCAGGAAGCACAGGTTTCCCTGGCAAAGCAGTGCGCTTGGTGCTCCAGCAGATCCGTGCAGGCAGGGAGAGTCTTTCACATCTGCAGGGTGATGGTGGTCAGTTTAGAATAAACCTATTGCACAAACTTAAAAGGATTTTCTCAATCAGGAGATTTTTTTTTTCAGGGTTAAAATGCTGTGGAATATACCTAAGAATTCTGTTGATGTCTAGCTGAATTATTAGCTTTCTTTACTGGGTTTAATAACTCCCCTTTCAGGGGAGGATCTCGAGAAAATATTTGTGGTGCAGCAAGATTATGTGGTTAAATTCCTAAACATAGTCTCATCACTCTAACAATAATTTTCTCCCATCAACTATTGGTTTATATTATATAGGTGGAATTTAATGGTAGTGATTCTCAAACATCTTCAAGTCATAAATCCCTTTGACTCAAAAAAAAAAAAAAAACCATCTCTCCAGAAAAAATACATTTACCCACAAAATTTTACATATAACATTCAGAAAACGTAAAGAGAAAACTGAGGATTATCTGCTTGTTCCTGTTTTATGAGCTGAATATTTTGGTGCTTTTTCACCATATTCTAAATTAAAGCTAATTTATTTTTCTTGTTCTGTGATTTTTTAAATATATCTTCACTACTGTGTTTATCGCTTTTTAAAAATCATATAATCTTTGAAATGGCTGAAATTATTTTTAAGTATATTGAAAATGTCTTTCCTCACTTATAAAGGCTCCCCCTCTTTTTCCTACTTTCCTACTTCTGCGTCTCGTACAGAAATCTTCCCACCATCTCGCTCTCCTAATCCTACATTCACATAAACAGTCAATCATAGATGGTTAGAAATTCCATCCTTCTTTCTATCCATTCAGCAGGCATTCGCTAAGCATCTAGTAAGCCAAATCTAGATGGCTTAGAGATGAACAAGATCTGGTTTCTGCAGCCATATAGACAAAGGAATTATGCTATGATGTCACAAATGCAAAAATAGAAGTGTTTATAAATGTATCAGACACATAAAGGAGAGACTAGCTGAGGCTTCTAACGGTTGGAGAAGGTTTAGAGAAGAGATGAATTACAACCAGGCCACTTGTAACAAAAAGGAAGCACATTTTAATCAAAACAGCATATATGCAAAAGCACAGAACATGAGAGCGCCTGGCTGATTTGCAAAACCGCAAGCAGATCTGTGTGACTCAAAGCGGAGGAGGAGAGGAGTGGAGAGAGGTGAGTTTGGAAGTTTAAGTGGGGACCAGATTGTGAATGGCTTTTCATGTCATGGTGAAACCACAGGACTTCATTTTGTTGGCAGTGGGGAGACAAGAAAGTTTTACGCAGGGTAATGGTCTGAGCCCATCTGTGTTTCAATATGGGTGAAAAATTAGAGGGGAAAGAAACTGCAGAAAGCCTTACATTGAACTCGGCCAAATTGTATCAGTGGTCATCGATGGGAGTGTTGAACATAAAACCTGCCAGTAACTCGACATATTAAAGTAGTATTCCACGCCTCTGATTTATCCGGGAGAGAGCAGATGTATCTGACGTTTAGCAATGGATGTGTCATTAATGGAGGGGCTGGGACACCGTGTCCCCAGGCGAGGGCTGGAGTGTTGGCACATGGAGGCTGAGTCACGCATGGAGAGCAGCTATATTGCAAAGAGCTGAGGAGTACGTGCTAAGAGGCAGCAAAGAACATACTTAAAAACCATCAAAGCTTATCATCAAAAATAACAACAACTTGAGTACCTAATGCCTGTCAGTTTCAACAGCCTGTTAAGTAGATATTATCTTTGTTTTGCTGATGGGTTCAGCAAAACCAGTAAGAACAGACAAAGAGGTCGCTGGGAATTACCTCACGTTATCTCAAATTGAGAGACTCTTCCTCAGGAATCAGTGGGCAACCAGGAGGGAACTAGAGGCTGGGGCTAAATGGCAGAAGCCTGGGCCATACGCTGGGCTCATTCTGAAGGTGGCATCAGTCATGCCAACAACGTACCTCGGCGTTCAAAGGTCTGCAGAGGAGGAATCGGCTGTCAACGTCCAAGAGGGTCAAGGAAGTGATTTTGAGATGGGTCTTTATGAGTAGAAACGTTCCAGGTGGTGAAAGGGAATAGCAGATAGTCTGCAATGGAGAGAAGAACACATGGAAAATCTCAACATTGCAGTCAGCGCGGTGTGTTAGAGAACAGCAAGGTTCCTGGGCTGTGGCTACCAGTGCACCCATATATTGAAAAGGCTTTTGAGCCTTTCTGCTCTAAGAATAAGAAAAGCTATCGAGCTAGGAAAATTGCCTATTACTCCCCACCATTCCTGAGGAGAAGGGACCCCCCAGAAGCAGAGTGAGGTGGCTCAGAAGAACCAAACAGAAGGGTCGATTCCTTGAGGAATGAGTACTAGAGCCCGGGGAGTCAACACAGCCTCGAGACACAGGACATCAGCAGCCCCAGGAGTTCTCTGGAGTTTGGTGGTGAGAGCAGTGGGACCAACTTGAAGACCACGGTGTATGATCTTCAAAGAAATGATATTTTGAACTACAGCTTTTAAGGAATGGGTGGCAGCTATTTGTTCCCAGTCTTAATTGATAAAGACCAACATTGCTGTTTATCAGGAAAGGCCTTGGGAATGTCTGTGGTTCTCCCGTTTTGGCTGTTGTTGAGTTTTCCCCATCTCTGTGCTGGAATCAGCGATTCACACCACTTGTGTAGCTCCAGCATGTACGGTGAGGCTTGATTTGTGCCAGCCCTTGACTTTGCATCTTATTCTTCAAGGAACCACTGGAGATTTGGTTTTGAGAAACTACATGGAACACTTCTCATTGGCACTGTCCAGCTGTAAATGAGGCCCTGAAGGACAGTATCGGGCAGTGAACTGTGTGTTGCTCGTGAGGCGTGGCTGGGAGGGTAAAGGGGAACTGCCCAGGGTATCTGGGAGATCAGGGTGACCACACCAGGCAGAGAACTTGCTGACCCCTCCTCCATGTCATAGGAAACACATTTCAAAGGACTTTGGGGAAAGACGTTTAAGTTTGGAGTTGAGGGATAGATGCTGTTACCCAGATGATTCCCGAATCCTCAAATCAAAAATAAATGAATAAATCTTCAAATTGCTTGGGGAACTGATTATGCTAATCTGTTAACACCATTTTACTAGAGGGTAGAAAGTACCTCAACTGCTATTCAAGAGAATTTTGTAAACCCTACAGCTCCCAACCCCCAGGGCGTGGACCAGTACCAGTCCATGGCGCATTAGGAACTGGGCTGCACAGCGGGAGGTGAGCAGCAGGTGAGCCAGCGAAGCTTAATCGGTATTTACGGCTATTCCCCTGTCACTGGCATCACCTCATAAGCTCCTCCTTCTGTCAGATCAGCTCCTAGATTCTCACAGGAGCACAAACCCTACTGTAAGCTGTGCATGGAGGGATCTAGGTTGTGAGAATCTGATGCCTGATGATCTGAGGTGGAGCTGAGGCGGTGATGCTAGTGCTGGGGAACAGCTGCAAATACAGATTATCATCAGCAGAGAGGTTTGACTGCACAGTAAATGTCATGCGCTTAAATCCTCCTGAAACCTTCCCCTGCTGGTCCATGGAAAAATTGTCTTCCATGAAACCAGTCCCCTGGTGCCAAAAAGGCTGGGGACCACTGCTGTAAACAGTAAAAGCCATTAGCCCTGTATGTGAAGACAGTTCAGGATGTGGTATCATGGATGGATAGGCCTTCATATCCAAAAAGCTCAGAAAACATATTGCTGAAAAGAACAAAAGTGTTTGCAGTTAACTCAAAAGAGGAACATTCCTTACAAAATTTACTGTGCTGTGCGGATGGACCCTGCTGTTGAGAAGAATATGTTCAGTATTCTAGTAGCTTTCAGATGTTTTCTCTGGCACTGAACCCTTGAACTCTTGTTTATTTGTTTCATTTATTAGTGACAGCTCCCTCCGCGGTTTGCGTACACTGTGTTCAATTTACCTCCTGGGAATTGGCAGCATCATTTCTTCTTGATTTCCTGGCGGTCACTAGTGGCAGCTTAAACTTTCATTTGTCATAGGTGAAAAAAAATGCAGAAGATTGTGTGAATGCTGAGTAGCTGGAGGAAACAAATGAGCAAAATTATAAAGGTATGATAAATATTTATATAAAGATCCAGCGTTTTAGAGCCATCTGAATAGGCCAAGGAATATTTCATTGACCCTTCAAGGATGAAGGAAATTTGTTTTTAAACACGGAGTGTTTTAAAGACACCCCGGAGGTCCAGGCTTTTTGCAACACGTTTCACAGCCCCTCCAGATCCGAACTTTTCCCCACAACGTTTGTCTTCCAAAAACGATTTCAGCATTGTGGAAAGAGAACACTGAATATTTTAGAGCTGTAAGTCTTGGGGGAAATAGCCTGTCTTTGAGGTTAGATAAATAAGTTTAAACTATTTCTGACATTTTATGGCTGTTTCAACAGAGCCAACATTTGTTGTTTTGAAAGACAGTGAAGAGCTGTGGTATGAAGAGGCCTGTCTGAACTTCCTGTGGCCTCTTTAGTTCTCTGGAAGTGCTCACACATTAGCGACGCCTCTGGGTGCCGAGTCCCGGCGTCAGCGTCTTCCCTCAGCACCGGAGACCTTTGTCTCTGCTTGTACGTTTAAAATATTGCCATATTTTGTTTTCTGAAATTCCTTGTATCCGTAGAATATCATTGTCTGCATAAATTCAATCACACCCTTGCCATCCTGAGATCTAGGTAAAGTGTAATTGTCTCTGACTCCTGTGAGTTCCAGAGTTTGGACGCTCCAGAGCTCTCCAGAGCTGGCTTCCGACAGTCCTGGGGGCTCGTGCTGGCCTGTGCCCTCTTGCCTCCCGCCCCTGCATTCAGCTATGTGGTCTCCCCTCTGCCCACCGTCACCCAGGAAGTAGAGTACAGCCCCCACCTGCTTTCCACTCATAGCAAGGCATCCATTAATACCAAACATTCAGCAAACTTAGTAAACAAGGCTGGCAGTTTGGGGATTGTGGCAAAGGCGCCCAATTACCCAGCTCGCCCTGCTCCCTGTCCTCCACTCAGCACCCCAACCTCTTGGGTTGCCATAGGAACTCCAAATTCTTCTCTCCCGTGATACAGCTCTTGCTGCAGTGCACATGTCCAGACCCTCCAGGATGCTCTAAAGCACAAGGAGTCACCCTCTTTAGAAGACAGCTGGGGCTGTACAGAGTCAAACAACTTCGCTGACATTTGGTTGGTTCTGCTGGGTTTACTTTAACAAGATTCCCGTGTACAAGGCGCTGCTCTGGAACTCCTCAGCTGAATCTGGCTGGTTTTCACCTGAGGCTTTGTGCTAAGTCGGAGGCCCCTGGAGTGCATCACCTTAGGTCGCTGGAGAAAGAGGAGGCTCCCAAGAGGAGGCCCACTCTCCCTGGCCCTACTGGGAGCTGAAAGGTGGGGGCGCTGGTGTTCAGCACTCCAGCAAAGCTGCGACCCCACACTGAGCACAGCGCCAGCGCACAGTGGGCACTTGCAAATACTTGTGGGGTTGGTGAATTCTTGGTGACTTAAAGGCACAGGGAGTCTGAGCAGCATTTACACTGCCCCTGCACCTAGTGACGTAAGCAAAGGCGTGAGGACTTAAAGCAGCCAGGACACAGCAGAGCATTAGAACAGCTCACGCCCAAAATGGACTCATGGAAACCCCTTTTGTGGAGTTTTAGTTTTTGATCTGTTTTTGTTTTATTTTTTTTTTTTTTCATTCTGCCGGGCAGCGAGTTCTGCAAGATGATTACCAGCCTTCCAGACTACAGAGGTCACCTGCAGTCCTCACCTGCTCAGCTCTGCGTTTCACAACTGCTGAGGCGGGGAGTGTCTGCAGAAGCCCCGGTGTCGGAGCCATTTCCCCTGCGAAATTCCCTGAGGCTCAGACTTCTGGTTAGCTGAGCTGCAGAGGGGTTAGGGAGTCTGTCCTGAGCTCAGGGGAAGCCAGCAGAGCCAGCCACGTGGGCTGCAGTGGCCCAGAGCATAGTCAAATTTCTCATTTCTATCAATTATGAATGTAAGCAACAAACCAAGGTAGCAGCATCTTTGACTTTGCACCAGTAGAACTCACAGTTATTTTCATATCATATTACAAATATGAACAGATATCTCGAATATCTTTAATGCCACCACTACTGCAAAATTATGGTAATTGTTGGACCCAATGCTAGATTCTGAATTTCATGCATTAGCAATGACGTACATATGTTATTAGATCACACATTTGGTTTATTAAAACAAGAAAATTAATTGAAAAACTATTCAGAATAATAAAGTTCTGCAAGATACAAGATATAAGATAAATATACAAATGATTATATCTTTCCCAAGTGTTAGAAATAAAAAACCACAAAATTTATTTTCAGGCCAGGCGCGGTGGCTCGTGCCTGTAATCGTAGCATTCTGGGAGGCTGAGGCAGGAGGATCACTTGAGGTCAGGAGTTTGAGACCAGCTTGAGCAAGAGTGAGACCCTGTCTCTACTACAACTAGAAAAATCAGCCGGATGTCGTGGCACATGCCTGTCCCAGCTACTCGGGAGGCTGAAGCAGGAGGATCGCTTGAGCCCACGAGTTTGAGGTTGCTGTGAGCTAGGATGACACCACGGCCCTCTAGCCCAGGGCGACAGAGTGAGACTCTATCTCAAAAAAACAAAAATAAAAACAAAAAATTTATATTTAAAACTCTTGCTTACTACAACAAAAAAATCATAAGACACTGAAGAGTAAATTTATTAAGAAATATATAAGATCTACGTACATGTGGTCAAGAGAGGTTCTGGATCAAACTGCATTGGGGTAAATCTCAGCCCCAGTGTTCAATAGCCATGACTTAGGAAAGCTTAACCTTTCTGTATGTATATATTTGTAGAAGCGAAGACTAAAAATACATATGCATATGTGATTAGCATCCCTCTGGCTATTTAGGGCCAGCCTAGTTGTTGTAACAAAATTTAAACTAAATCCCTCACTGTATTAGTTTTCTATTGCTGCTATAACAAATTATCACAAATTTAGAGGGTTAAAATAGCGTCCATTTATTATCTCACAGTTCCATAGATTGTGGCTGAGCTGAGTGTCCTACTTAGAGGATCAAAGGCTGAGATCAAGGAGTGGGCGAGCCTGCAGGCCTGTTTGGAGGGCCTGGGGATAAATCTGCTTCCAGGTTATTGGCTGAACTGAGCCCCTGTCATTGTAGGACTGAAGCTCCCATCTCCTTGACAGCTGTCAGCTGGAGACCACCAGCACCCCCTGGCTCATGGCCCTTTTTGCCTTCAAAATTAGCAGTGCTGTGTCATGTCCCTCTCACATGTTGAGTCTCTCTGAGCTCATCTCTCCTATGTTCTCTTTCTCTACCCCCTCTTTCCCTTTCTCCCACCCTCCTCTTCTGATTTTAAGGACTCACACTGGGCCCACCCAGACGGCCTCCCCATTTATGGGTGAGCTGGTTAGTAATGTTAATGGCGTCTGCAGATTTCCCTTCACACCAGTGCCTAGATTAACGTTTGGTTGCGTAACCAGAGGACAAGCATAACCTTGGGAAGACGTCTTTAGAATTCTGCCTGCTACTCTCAGATCCTACAAAGCCACAAAATTAAGGACAAAAAGCCCCAAGGACAAACATCTTGGACTCAGATTTTAAAAACTTCAAAGATTATATATGAACATAATGGAGTTCCTTTTCTTAGTTCAGATTTCTTTGGCAGATGAGACAGTTGAAACCTAAATTCCTTGTTCAAGGCTACAGAACTAATAAATAAAGAGACTTGGTGTAGTGGACAGAAAACCTTGACCCGAAGTCGAGTCTTACCAGTGTCCTCAGCTGTGAGACCCAGCGAGCAGTGCCTGCCTCCCAGGGAACAGGGACAACCGTGAGGACTGAAGTGTCACCATGTTCACGGTGCACACACGCTGCCTACTGTAAGGTGTGTCGCACGTGATGGGATAATAGCAGTGACGTCCTTGTTTCGTCAGAAAGTCATGCGATGTCTTCCACATTCTCTCTACCCAGAACTCTGCAGGAGGAGAAAGAGCCTCAAAACCAGTCACCTGGAGCAATCTCAGGTGTGGTCTGAGGCCGCCTCAGAACCAAATTGGAGTTCTCTGAGTCTCAATTCCACAGCCCGGCAAGATGCTGGGACTTCCCAAGATGTGGGTGAAGAGATTCTTTCCCTTCCTTGTGCCTCCTGTGTCCAGGCTCCTGCAACGTTGCTGACGGTCTCCGCACCACCCTGCATCCATCCGGACTTGAAACTCAGCATTTCCTCCGTTCCCTGAAATTATCCTTTTTTTAAAAAAACTTTTATATCACCTTTACTGGCTCAATGAAATTATCCCCTTTTACAAAAACATTAATGAAGAAAATTTGTTTCCCTGAAGATTGTATATACCTGCTAAAGGAGGAATGTTTCATTGCATATACACAGCGAACAACTTGGAGATCTGTATCAGATATTTTTATTTTCTGAAGACTTCTTTGTAACGGCCCACCCCTGGGAATTTCTCTCTCTGATTCTGCCTCCACATCCCCCAGCTTCACCAGCTCCTCCCTTCCAGCCGTTCTCCCACGAGCTCACCCAACGTCAGAATGCCCTCCCTTCCCCATGCTGAGCAGTCCCACTGTCCTTGGCTCCGGTTCCTCAACGTGTGCACGTGAGCCAGTCAGCTGCTTGGTAGACCAAAGCGCTTCGTTTTAACGGGATACCCCACCTGCCAGAGAGGAGCTATAGAAATAGAATGTTTCCTGTTTCATGCGATTCAACCATTTGCTGACTTGGGGTCGAAACACTAAATGGTATTTGTCCCATGGTTCTATGGCCCTGTTATTAAAAGAATTGCCTGTGTCATATTTGTTTTTGTTCCAAAGGTGTCCCTCAGCCTAATGTAACTTGGTTGAAGAGAGGAGGATCTCTGAGTGACAGTGTTTCCTTGCTTCTCAATGGATCCCTGTTGTTGCAGAACATTTCCCTTGAAAATGAAGGAACCTACATCTGCACAGCCACCAATGCTCTTGGAAAGGCAATGGCAACATCTGTCCTCCACTTGCTGGGTGAGTGTCAAATTCTTACTGTTCCTTACTCGCTTCCTATATATAATATGTACAACGCAGGGTGCAATTTTGTTGATTCAGAGTCAAGGAGCGAACAGGATGGATATTAGATGGTTCTAGCTATTGCTACTACTGCCTACTTAAAAATAAGCACCAAATCCTAACACCCTGTCTTGCCAGTTCTTCTCTTCGAAGCTGTGACTTTTTTGATGCTACTCCTCTGCTTAAGAACTTCTACTGGGATATGAGCTCTTCTGCCCAGAACAAGACTCTTCGTGGTCTTCCTCTACGTCGGCTCTACTTCTTACCCCTCTTCTGAGCCAGCACTGAACTTTGTCCTAGCCGGGATAGTTCCTGCCCCGCGCTCCGACACGCACTCGTGCACACGCCATGCTACTCCCTCTTTGGTCTCCCAGGAAGGACTGTCCCTCACTGTTTTCCCGCTTTGCCCAAATCCCCACGTCCTGCAGAACCGGCTGAATTCCTACCTCCCGTGCGAATCCGTCTCAGATTTGTTTGAACTCTCCTGTCTCTGGTCTCACTACTTGGTACCTGATTAAGTCCTCACACACATTGCTCTCAAATTGTTTCCTCTTTTATTTCTGTTTCCTCAATGAGATTGTAGGTCCCTCGAAGGCAGGGACTGTGTCTGACGTTTCTTTTGCAGTCCTGAGGAAATAATACAGTATGAGACACACAGTAGGAACCCCATGAATACTGATCTATCGAGTCTTAAAATACTTTTCAGCTGGGTCAGGATTGCAATTTGGAGAAGGTCATTACAGTGTGCCCCGGCACAGGATAATCAGCTGACTTCTGTCTACTGAGGTTAATATCTGGCATTCATCAAGCTCTGACCATTAAAATGAGCTTCAGATTGCTGGGGTTTTAGGACTCATTCAGTAACACCCCTATTTCCCACCAGAGTTTGGAATCAGTCGAGAGTTAATCACAGATGGACATCAGAGGTCATTTATTATTCCCCTCTGTAGCCCCAGCGTCCAACACAGGTGTAAGTGTGTAAATGGGTGTTTCACGAATGAATGTAGTTGAATCATCGGAGAACTACTGTGAGATTGTAGCTTCTCTGGCTGAACCAACAGGAGAGGGTGCAAAAGAGCTTCCTCCACGGCTTTGCTTGTCAGCAGTTAGAGGGGCCCAGAGAAACAGCGATGGGAGGTGCCCATGCAGGGAGTTGGAACAGTTGACATACATGAAGTGCTTTGATGTTCTTTAATTCTTGTGATACTTACAACGCTGTGCTGTGGGCAGCAATTTTTAATCTCCTGTATTTATGAGGAACCCTGAGGCTCCCAGAGTTGGGACTAGTGCTCACATACGTGGTGTACTCCTTCAGTGCTCCTCACACAACCCTCCCAGTCTCTTGGGGCTGACCAGACAGGCAGGGACGTACTGCCACGTGGCGCTTCCCAAGAGCCCCAGTGGTCTCAAATCATGGAATGGGGGAATTCTGATAGATGGGCCAGGCTAACCCGCCGGATTCTTGCGTGACTCCCCTGCTCTCTGAAAAGTCCAGCCCACTCCTCGCTTCTGCCTGTCTCCGTCCGCGAATCCACGTGACCGTCTCGCTCCTGCTGCGCGTCTCTTCTTTCAAGAGTGCCCTCGAGCCTAGCTGCATGACCACGGTGACTTGACGGAGGGATCGAGTCACAGCATTCCTGATTTGGCTGAGAAATCAATAGCACAGCATTCCTCCTCCGCCCCCTGCTCTCACACTCAGGCTTCAAACCCTCCTTGAGTCCTGCACTCCTCGCTCGTGAGGTCCCCTGGGAGCACTCTCCTGCCCCCAGGGCTCCTCTGTCCAACCAGTCTGCCTCCTCCAGCCCCTTTGGAATTCTGGTGAATACACGTTTTTCATCTTTTGAGTTAGACTACAAATGCTGGGATATGAAGAGGTGCCACATGTCAGCACAGGGAGTAACTCTAACTAAACTCCTGTAACACCCCCAACACATCCTTCCCAGACCCATGCACGCCTGAGCATCCCAGGGCGCAGCGTTATTAGAAAGGGCTTATCCCCTAGTAGCTGTCTTTAGGAACACCCATGCTGGAACAAGAATTAGATCATTTCTAACTGGTAAAAAGTCTTACTTTTTTTTTTTCTCCTCAGAACAAAGATGGCCAGAGAGTAAAATTGTATTTCCCAAGGGACATAAAAAGCGTGTTCTCAAGGCATCCAGCACTGGAACCAATAGCAGCGACCCCACAGGAGAAGCCCTGCCTCAAGGTGTGGGATTTTGACTTTTCGAGATTTGCTGTTGCGAGCATGTGTAAGGAAAAGGATTTAGCTAAAGACTCTACGTGTTTTTCACTTGGCAACATGTAAAATCATTCCTAGGCATTCGGCCAGCTTTTTTCTTGTTCCTCAGTCTTTGGTAGTTCAACTTATTCCTTCCATGTTGAAGGAATTTTGTAGAAAAATCCTGAGGCAGCCCGCAGAGTTCATTTCCCAAATGTGGGTCATTATTTGTGATAACGTAGATATTGATTTTCCAGTTTCAAAACTATTGCCGACTTCGTAGATATTAATAGACGGAGAGTTTGCTAAGAGCACCGAGTTGATTCTTTCATTGTTCTCTTTTCACAAAATCTTTTTTCCATACGTAGCAACTTTGTTATGTATCAGTGCTTCATCAAGAGAACCTACTCTTCAGAAGGCCAAGGCAGCAATGTAGAGTTAAGAAAACCAGAAATGCTAGAATCATGGGAAATCATTACTGATGCTTTCAGCTCCCTGTAACTCAAAAGTGAGTAAATCATAGGATGACACTAAGAAACTACCAGTAAACCTGAATGTTTTACTCTGTTACACAAAATAATGATGGCTACATCGGGGCCACCTTTTACGTCTTGAGTGGTGCCTCTTGTTTGCAGAACACAGCTCTGCAGGTGGACACTCTAGAGAATGAAGTTTCTAGGCTTCTCCCGCAGAGATACAAGGGAAAGCACAGAAGGAAGCAGTGTTGAACTGCCAATCAGTAACCCATCACATGTCATTTATGACATAATTATCTCAGGGTATTTGTCTGATATGTTTTTCTCCTCTTTTGGACATACTGCTACTGTTATCCCATGCATAATTACACATTCATTGGACAGCCTGGGGCTTAACTATTCTGAGGGCTAGGGATGCAGAGGCGACCTACCCCTGGAGAAGCTCACAGTCTGGGGGGAGGCGGTCCTGGGAACAGATATTTTGAAGCAGTGTGACACATGCCGTAATAGAAAGATGACTGAAGTAGAATGGTCACACCAAGGAAGAGGTCCTCCTCCGTCTGGAGAAGTCAACTAAGTTTTCATGTAGGTCATGATGTTTGTTCTGAGGAGAATAAGGGCATCCCAGTCAGAAAAAAGCAGATGTGCAAAGGCACAGACCAGTCGCATGTGGCATGGAGCATGAAGATCAAAAGAACTCCTCCCGCAAATCAATTAATGGAAAAAACTGCATATATGTGAGGCTGGAACTACTGGCGAATGCAGAGCCTTTGGAATAGTCAAACTCCTGGCGTATTGGAACTACCCACATTGTCCTGCCGCCTCCTACACACGCACATACACACACATGTGCACAGACACATGCTTACACACTGTGGAATATGCCAACCCTAAGCTAAGTGGATCCTTAGCATTTCAAAGAGGCTCATTTATTAATTTGACCAATGTTGGTTGAATCGCTAATGTTTAACATGCCCTGTCCTAGTGTTGAACAGGAGAGTGTTTATGGACGCCACATTCTGACATTCCAGTAGGTGAGATGGACAAAAACTAAGTGAGCATCTAAATGTATAAGACATTTCTCTGTGGTAAGTGCCATGAAATGCGTGGTGATCGGAGGGAGCCAGTCCTACGGCCTCCTCAGGATGGGCTTTCTGAGGAGGTGATGTTTGATCCCAGCCCTCAGGGATGAGATGGAACCGTTCATGCAGAAAGATGAGGAAGGAGCATTTCTGGCAAAGGGAACCGTGAACGCAAAGACCATAAAATGGGAATAAGCTTAATGCTGTCGAGGAACAGAAGTGAGATTCATTTGATTAGGGGACAGTGGGGGAGGGAGGAGGGGTTTGAGATGAGGTTGGAGAGTTGCCGGGGAGCAAATCATTCAGGGCTCTGAGGACCAAGGTAAAGACGCAAGAGTTTATTCCTAAAACGTGGGAGGCCATTGAGGAGTCTCATATGGGAGTGATATGATACAATCTACTGTTCAAATGCATGTGTCAGAAAACACTAACCATACAACAAAAATGTTATCAAACTGGACTTCATCAAAATTTTAAAGATCTGTTCATTAAAGACACCATTAAGAATATGAATAGATGAGCTGTTGATTGGGAAAAATATTGGCAGAACATGTTTGGTGAACAGCTTAGTCTAGAATATGTAAAGAACTCGTACAAATTAACAGTGAACATCTACACATGCACACACACAGACACACACACACAGTGGGCAAAAGACTTGAACAGACACTTCACAAAAGAAGATATACAGATGGCATCAAGGAAGTGGAAATTAAAACCTCAATGAGATACAATTGCATGCCCAGTGGAGTAGTTACTAATAAAACAAAAAGACTGACAATGCCAAGTTTTGGCAAGAATGTCAAGCAGCTAGGACTCTCATGAATTGCTTAGTGTGTAAAATGGTGAAACCACTTTGGAAACGGTTTGGCAGTTTCTAACATAAAGCTCGGCATATACCTAACCTTGACCCAGAAATTCCACATTCAAGTATTTACCTGGGAAAAAATAAAAACTTGTTCACAAAACGCTTTATACAAGAATGTTTAGCTATATTCATAGTGGCCCTCAGCGGGAGAATGGATAAAAACTATGGTATATTCATACAAGGGAATGTCATTCAGCAATAGAAGAGATGACTGCAGATATGAATTGTGATACAGGTAAATCTCAGAAACATTATGCCGAGCAAAAAAAGCCAAGTGAAAAAGAGCACATCCTGCGTGAAGTCCGAGAATAGGTACAACCGATGTTACTGATGGAATGAATGAGTGCTTGCCTGGGAGCAGGGCAGGAGGGGTGTGGTGACGATGTTACGTACCTGGCTTCGGATCATGGTCACAAAGTAATTGCGAAAACTTGTAAACTGCACACCTTAGATCTGAGCATTTTATTGTATATGAATTATACCTCAATAAAAACACACATTTTTAAAGAAATGTACACGTGTCCTGCTTCAAACTGTCAAGGGTGTTTGTGAAATTTGGCATAACAGAGATGGACCTTGGCAGGTTATGTAGCTTCATTCAGTTTCCACCTCTGCAAATAAAAATATCTACTTCACAGGATGACCCTAAAGATTAAATGAAAAACTGATTGTAAAGTGTCTCACCCCCGGTACTTTTGTCACCTGGGAGGTTCTCAATAAACTTAGCTATTTTAAAAACTTACTTTTAAGTAAACTGTAACCCTGAAGGTCCTTAGTTGGATATAACTAAGGCTGTACGTAAAATATAACGTAAAGTATGTTTTACGTTTCTGCTTTCCAAATGTTGCCATGTGCAATTTAAAACAAAAATTCAAAAGTCAGAAGGAAAAACTGGAAAACAATAAGTTAAAGAGGTCACTCTGCTGTGTGAGGGAGCCTGTGACACAGCTGGTAGCCATCAGTTACTTGTGATTATTACAGGGAAATCTGGCTCCTTCTGCGATCATACACAAATCCGTCATCGTCACGTCCTACCCCATCTCTTGCCGAGTGTCAGTGGGGAAAAGAAAGGCTGCTTGGAACAGGCACTAAAATAGAAAAGCCGGGATTACCGGAGGTGATCAGCTTCCACTTTTCTAAAGGAAACTCCCATTTTTACCTTTCCAGATGTCTCCATGACAAATCATTTATGCAGTTTCAGGACCAATCTGAAGTTTCGATTAAGTATTAATGGAAAAATAAGAATGGAACTCAAAGGCATCTTTAACCTTACTGCTTGATCTCCGGTCCCCGTTTCTCCTGCTAAATCATCTTTCATTTCTCCACCTGATCCGCTTTTGAGAAATCAAACCTGTCAGAGCACCCCCTGGAGAGGCCCTCCTCTCCTGTCCTGTCTGCTCTGCCTGGAGAATGCCGGCGAGGCAGCTCCTGCTCCAGTGCCTCCTCCCTCTCTAGGATTTTTCTGGCAGATCAGCTGGCCTGCGATAGCCCCTCTCCCAGGCTGTGGTCCAAGGACCCCATTCTGGCTACCACTCCTGCCATTTATTACAATAACTTAGTTGAGGGAAAATGAGATTTCAAGCACCCCCTTGCACCATGCGATGGCTTTCTCTCTGTGTGTGCTGCTGACTGACCCAGAGAGGCGGCTCACCAGAAAACAGGTCGTGGTGGTCTCTGGCCGTGTCCTCTCCAGCCCATCATCATTTCTCATTTGGGGCTGTCATGACATTTCATTTTCTTTCTACAGAGCCTTTTTGGGAGCCTGGTAACTGGTCACATTGTTCTGCCACCTGTGGCCACTTAGGAGCCCGAGTTCAGAGACCCCAGTGTGTGATGGCCAACGGGCAGAAAGTGAGTGAGACCCTCTGCGATCACCTCCAGAAGCCGCTGGCTGGGTTTCAGCCCTGTAACATCCGGGACTGCCCTGCAAGGTATGCGAAGTCATGAAGTCACTCTTCTTGTCTCATCAACACCAAGTGTTTGCTTGTTTTAAACGGCACAGTAATTTGGACATAATAACTCAATAGCTAAGATTTGTTTAGCGCTTACTGTGTACCAAGCATCCTGCTAAGTACTTTACATGGATCACTTTACAATCGCCTACAAGGCAGATGTTGTTAATTTCCCATTTTACGGGTGGGGAACCCCTCAGGCCATACAGCTATAAGGGCCAGAATTCAGATTGGGACAGTCTGATTGCAAAGCCCCTGCTCTGAATCACCCCCAAGTCTGCTTCCCGCACTCAAATGCTATGGGTCCCTTGAGATCTTGGTGAGGCTCGTCTCACGGGTTGACCTAGAAGACGGTGCAGCGGGGCAGGATCACCAGAGGCACTAGTTAAAAAAACACAGCTCCCCAGACTCAGCCCAGGAGGTAAAACTATTAATAACTTTTCTAAGTAACAGATGATACAAACCTGTAATTTTAAGATGTCCAAAATAAAACTCATGATCTCCACCAAACCTAATCCCTCCCCAATATTCCAGATTCAATGACCACATCTGGACTCCCTTCTTCTCTCACTTCCGTCCATGCTTGTCAACATCTGCTGTTCCAAGCCATCACTGCCTCTCACTCCGACTGCTCCAGGAGCCTCCTGATTTCTGTCTCCCTCCCTAGAGCACTTTGTCCACTCTCTAAGAATAATGATCTTTTAAAACAAATTTGTCATGGAGGTTCTCTGCTTAACACCCATCAATGACTTCTCATTGCTTAGAACAGAGGCCAAACTCCCTAGCGTTGGGGCTGTGTCTGTCTTGTACACCTCTTTATCCCCAGTGTCTAAGAGAGTGCTAAGCACTTAGTAGGCGACCAGTAAATATTTACTTACTGACTAAAATGATAAACGAGTAAAGGAGTTGAAGTCCCTTCATTTGGAGGCCTTGGGCGATCTTGCTGTCTCAGGGCTTATCTCCCTCACCCTGCTTCTCTGATCTGAGCACAGACGATAACAGATAATAGACCAAATGGCACCAAAATCTACATTAAAGAAATTAAAACGGGGCATTTATGGAGTGCAAACCTATGAGGCAGATAGTATTATCAACCTCATTTCACTGATGAGAAAATGAAGGAATGCTTAATATTGTACAGCTCACTGCCCTGTGCAGATGCCCACACTAGATCCAACTCCCTGTGCCTTGGGGGAGAGTGGTGGGAGGGGTCACACTGTAAAACAAAATATTCGCCTTGAGGCATGTTTTTAGGAGTGCTATCAATATTGCAGGCACCCAGTGACATGTCTTCCAGGACCCAATGTCATTCTTAAAAGGAAGATCTCATGCTAAGGACTAAATTGCGGAAAGCAGCAGGCATATGCGATAATAACTAGGCGTAACAAAATACAAGGAAGCGGCTTTATGTCAGTTCTTGATTTTCACAAAGTGAAGAGAATCCATGTTGGGGAACTTACCAGCGGACTTGTGTCTTAAGTACTCACAAGCCTTTGCACACCCCTAGAACAAGCAGAATCGTTCACTTTCATACCTAGGAGAGACCACAGAGATCCTCTGATTCCAGATTGTTCCACGTCAAGGGTCCTTAACATGCCTATGTCATGGTCCCCTCCAGTAGTCTGGAGAAGCCTATGGATACCTTCTCAGAAGAAGATTTTTAAATATATAAAATAAAATACGTTTGGTTACTAAAGAAACCAATCATATTGAAATACTTTAAAATGTGTTACACATAATAGATTTGCTTCTTAATTAACACACTGAATAACAAGGTATAATTGTACTTTAATTCTGAAATGGTAATGGATATAAATATTTTGGGATACCTGTCACAATTGTAATGTGACGTGTAAAACATACCTGTGATTTCTATTGGTAACAAAATCACAGATATTACTAATACCACTATAGTGTGTGGCTCCATGTTTTTACAATGAAGGAAATACTAAATTGCAGTTAGATCTTAATGACAATGAAGAAGTAATTCTTTTATCATCCAAGTACAAGGTGTCCCCATTGGATAACGGTGGACCTCAGGTTAGTATCCCAGCAGCAGCTCAAACATCTTCAGTGACAAAGCACTCAACACCTCAAAGGTATCCAGCTCCAAATTCAGCCTCTTATAATCATTAAAGCATGAGCTGTAGGGTCCGATAAATCTATAAGCCAATCCCAGCTCTGTTGGCAGGTTCGTCATGTGACCATAGCCCAGTTATTTAATTCACTGGATATCAGTTTCTTCCCTACAAGAACATAAATAATATGAGAATTACATAAGATAACATGTAAGTATCTTTCAGAGCAAGCAGCACATAGATGCTTGAGACACATTTTCTTCCCTTTGGTGTCAATGAATTTGAGATCTGCCTTTTTGAAATTTCCACCTAATTTTATCCCAGCTTTACCCTCTAGGGCCACTAAGTAATGACTCTTCATAAACTGCAGATGGCTCTACCCGACTCCCATATTGTTCATCCCTAGATGGTGGCTCTGTTGCTCCCCTGGGTAAAAACAGTCTGAGAATAAGGCTGGGAGTTATGCTGCTGCTCATTTCCGTAACGACATGTGACAGCTCAAAACAGCCGTGGTGTTAGGATCTTTTTCTTCTGGCAAGACTTTCTGTAAGGTCTGGCATTCCAGTCCTTACTAAGATCCTGTAGTTTTTGTTCCTAGGTGGTTCACAGGTCCGTGGTCAGAGTGCTCTGTGTCTTGCGGTGAAGGATTCCACAGTCGGCAAGTGACGTGCAAGAGGACAAAAGCCAATGGCACTGTGCAGGTTGTGTCTCCAAAAGCATGTGCCCCTAAAGACAGGCCTCTGGGAAAAAAACCATGTTCCTTTCATCCATGTGTGCAGCGGGAACCAGGGAGCCAGGTAAAGCTAATAGATCCATTCTGCAGACAGCACTATCTGTAATCGTCGCCTTGTTTGTAATAAACTTTTCTTTTGGTCGGGGCAGGGGGCGGAGTTTTGGAAATCGTAGTGTCTGTCTTCCAGTACAAAAGTGAACCAAGTTGGGTCCTTTGAATATAGTGGGGCAATAATAGAAGCTCTAAGGTAGAGCAGTTTAGGGCAGTAGGAACAGGAAGAACTTTCTGGAAAAGGAGGACAAGAACATTGGTGATATCCACACAGAAGTCTCAGAACCTGTATCCCAAATGCTACCTTTAATAACATCATAATAGAAATACTTAGAAGAAAATTATTTTTAGTGTATAGGAAGCCATAAAGAAAAATATAACACATTATTGAAACACATAAAGCAAAAGTTGAATAAATAAAAGACCTATTATATTCTTGAATGGAAAATTTCAGTACTATAAAAATGTTCATTCCTTTAAATGAATTCATGCATGTAATACAATTCCAATTAAAATCAGAGTAGAGCTTTTTTGTGGAATTCAAGATCATTCTAACATTCATGTGGAAAACAATGTGATAATAAGGACAAGAAATTTTTAGAGAAACAAATTCTTGGAGGTGTAGAGAGACTTTCCTCATCCTATGTCAAAGCATGACACAAAACTGTTGTGAGCAAAATAGTGCAGCATTAGTGTAGGAATAGACACAGGTTAGGAGTATAATTAGTGCACAGAAACAGACCCATGTTAAGTGGGTTTAAAGTTCAAAGGCAGTTAATCAGAAGAGAAAAAAGGCTTTAAAAAATAGAGGATATTGCCAAACATGATGATGCATGCCTATAGTCCCAGCTACTCGGGAGGCTGAGGTGGGAGGATTGCTTGAGCCGGAGTTCAAGACCAGCCTGGGAAACATAGCAAGACCCTGTCTCGAACAATAATAATAAAGGGTATAAAACTACAAAAATTTTTTAAAGAAATTAAAGAATATCTAAATAAATGGAAAGATATAAGACATTATTGCTAATAACACAATACTCCCAAAATTTATCTACAGATTGAATGCAATCCCTATCAAAATTTCATGTGGTTTCTTTGCAGAAGTTGATAAGCTTATACTAAAATTCACATGAAAATAAAAAAGACTCAGAATAACTCAAACAATCTTGAAAAAGAACAAAGTTGGAAGGCTCAGACTACCCAATTTCCAAACTTACTAAAAAGCTACCAGTAGTCAAGACAGTGTGATGCTGGCTTAGGGCAGATATATACATCAGTGAAATAGAAGAATCGAGTCTAGAAATAATCCCATATATCTATGTCAGTTGATTTTCTGTAAGGCTGACAAGAACATTCAATGGGGAAAGAGTAGTCTTTTTAACAAATGGTGTAGGACAACTGGATATTCACATACAAAAAAATGAAATCAGATTCACTACTTTATACCATATACAAAAAATTAACTTAAAATGGGATCAAAGACCTAAATTTAGGAGCTAACACTATAAAACTGTTGGAAGAAAACATAGGCATTAATATTCATGCTTTATATTAGGAAATAATTTCTTACATATAACACCAAAAGCATAAGTAAGAATCACCATAATAGATAAATTAGACTAAATCAAAATTAAAAACTTGTGCTACAAAGGACACCATCAAGAAGGAAACAGACAACCCATGGAATGGGAGAAAATACTTAAAAATTGTACATTGAAAAGGAATTTATACCTAAAATATATAAAGAACACTTACAACTCAATAATAAAATCACAAACAACCCAATTAAAATATCAGTAAAGGATTTGAATAGACAATCCTTGGTTAAAGTTACACAAATGGCCAAGAGGCACGTGCAAAGATGCTTGCCATTAGTCATTAGGGAAACGCAAATCAAAACCACAATGAGATACCACTGTACACCCACTAGGATGGCATTAGTCTGAAAAAGATATAGTAACACATGCTAGTGAGGATGTTGAGAAATTGGAATCTTCCTACACTGCTGGTGGAAATGTGTGAATAAAATGGTGCAGCCATTTTGGAAAACAGTCTGACAGTTCCTCAAATTGTTAGACATAGAGCTACTGTAGGACCTAGGTCTGTATTCAAGAGAAATGAAAATATATGTCCACACAATAATTTGTACAAATTTGTATGAATGTTCATAGCAGAATTATTTATAATAACCAAAAAGTGGAAACAACACAAATAATAATAACCCCTAATAACCAAAAAGAGGAAGCAACTGACGAGGAGACAAACCGTGGCATGTTTGCACTGTGGGATGTCGTTTGGCCACTTAGAGGAACACGGTACTGGTACACACTCCAACATCACTAAACCTTGACGATGCCGTGTAAGTGAAGGATGACGGACACAAAGGACCACATACGGGGTGACACCATCTATCCGCAGTGTCCAGGATGGGTGAATCTGCAGAGACAAAAGTAGGTTAGTGGTTGTCTTGGCCTGTTGGGAGAGGTGACAGGAGGAATTAGGAGTGACTGCTAAAGGTAAGGGGTTTCTTTCGGGCATGATGATAATGCTCTAAAATTGATTGTGGTAAAGATCATGCAACTCAAAAACACCATTAAACTGTACATTTAATAGTGAATTGTGTGGTTTGTGAATTATAACTCAATAAAGCTTCTTACTAATAAAAGAAAAATAAGTAAAATCAGAGCCCAAGCTCAGAGTGTACACCAAAATAAATTATGACTCGATTAAAGAGCTAAATATATAAGTTATTAAACACAAATAGAACTATAATGATGAGAAAGACTTTTTCAAGTATAAAATAAATTATAAGGAAATCAATAGACATTATTATGACTAGTAAAAATTTAAGGACTGCATGTCAAAAATTTTTATTTTTTTCCCTGTCATTAAACTTACCTTAGCATACAAGCCTTCATTTTTGCTCACAACAAAAATACCCAAATTTGGCAGTTACTTATGGTTTTAAGTGCAGTCATTTCCGGACTTAAGCCCAATCGATTCAAGATTTTCCCAGTCCTTTTCCTTCTCCCCAGAGGTGGTCTATGTTTCAGTGGTGGAAAGGAAGGGAGGGGCAGCTTAGGCATCTTGCTGGCTCTGCAGGAAGGGTGTCTGGTCCACAGAGCTGCACTCTGATCCCATAACAGGTGGCCCCTTGTAACTGGTCTTCGGCTGTCCCGCCTCGGTACATGATCTTAGGATGCACAGCATGCGTGAGCTCACAGGTTTCCACTGTGTTGTGCTTTTGTTCCAGTGTCCTGGACGTTGCATGGGTCATGCCGTGAGGACGCAGCAACGTCATGCAGCTTGTGGACACCACAACAGCTCTGACTCCAACTGTGATGACGGAAAGAGGTACTGGCCCCGCCCTAGGGCAGCACACCTCTCTCCCGCCCCAGTCCTGACTATAACTGCCTGAAAATGGAACTATTTCTGGTGTCTGTCACCTCTCATAATTGACAGTTTCCTGTTAAATTATGAAATTAGCTGGGCATGGGGGAGCACACCTGTAGTCCCAGCTACTTGGGAGGCTGAGGAGGATCACCTGAGCCCAGGAGTTTGAGGTTGCAGTGAGCTATGATCAGGCCACTGCACTCTAGCCCGACAAGACAGAGAGATCCTGTCTCAAAAAAAAAAAAAAAGAAGAAAGAAAAAAATTATGATTTCCTTAGTGCCATCCTCAATAGTATATATTCTACTGAATTATCAGTTAATATGTACTATTTAAAATTACAGGTTATTTGGTTGTTAAGTAAAGAAAAACCATCCTAAAAGGAAAAAAGGGTAGCACTGAAAATAGATATTTCTTCCTCTATATAGAAAGTTGGTCAAGCCCAGTAATATTTCATTTAGCTTTACAGATTAAATCTTCCTAATGTTTTCAATGCTTTATTCCTCTGTTTAGAAACTATTTTGATTAAGATACTGGCACAGTGTTTTAGCAGATAATAAAATAAACTTTTATCTTTTTGTGGGGCTTAAATAAGAGTAGAGTTTCCTTTTCTCTTTTTTTTGAACTTTTAAAATTTATCAACCTTTTTTTTAATGTTTTAACTCTTTTGTAATAACACTTAGCTTAAAACACAAATACCTGTAGAGCTGTACAAAAATATATCTTATATATTTTTATATATTTTTATTAGTTTTTTTCTAATTTTGCAATTATTTAGTTTTTACACTTTTTTGTTAAAAACTGAGACACAAACACACACATTAGCCTAGGCCTACACAGGGTCAGGCCCATCAATGTCACCGTTCAGCTCCACATCTCGTCCCAGTGGGGGGTCTTCAGGGACAGTAACATGCAAGGAACTGTCATCTCCTCTGATATCAGTGTCTTCTTGAATACCTCCTGAAGAACCTGTCTGAGGCTGTTTTCCAGTTAACTTTTTTAAAAATAGGTAGAATGAGTGCCCTCTAAAATAATAATAAAAAGTATAATATATACATAAGCCAGTAACATAGTCATATATTATCAAGTATTATGCACCGTACATGATTGTATGTGCTATTCTTTTATCTCACTGGAAGCACAATAGGTTTGTTTACACCAGCATCACCACAAACACGTGAGCATGTATTGCCCTGTCATGTTCCCATGGCTATGGCATCACTAGGTGATAGGAGTTTTTCAGTTCCACTATAATCTTCTGGGACCACCATCATCTGTGCAGTTTGGCATTGACTGAATGACATTGTGTGGCCCATGACCGTACCTGGCATCTATACCCTCTCCCCATCTCTGGCTGTCATGGCAGTCAAAGCCACCAACATTTCTCACCTGGATGACTACAGTGGCCTCCTAAATGGTCTCCCTTCCTCTACTCTTTTTTTATTTTTATTATTATTTCAGCATAGTATGGAAGTACAAATATTTTGGTTACATATGTTGCCTTTGCCCCATCCGAGTCAAAGCTTCAAGCATGTCCATCCCCCTAATGGTGCAAAACACACTCATTAGGTGTGAATATACCGATCCCCTCCTCCCACCTCCCACCTACCCAAAACCCAATGAATGTTATTATATGTGCACATAAGTGTTGATCAGTTAATAACAATTTGATGGTGAGTACATGTGCTTGTTTTTCCATTCTTGTGATACTTCACTTAGTAGAATGGGCTCAAACTTTATCCAGGATAATACAAGAGGTGGTAGATCACCACTGTTTTTTGTGGCTGAATAGAACTGCATGGTATACATATACCACATTCTATTAATTCACTCATGTGCTGATGAGCACTTGGGTTGTTTCCACATCTTTGCAATTGTGAATTGTGCTGCTATCAACATTCGAGTGCAGATGTCCTTTTTGTAGACTGTCTTTTTTTCCTTTGGGTAGATGCCCAGTAATGGGATTGCTGTATCAAATGATAGTTCTAGTTTTAACTCTTTGAGGTATCTCCATTTTACTTTCCATAGAGGTTGTACTAGTTTGAATCCCACCAGCAGTATATGAGTGTTCTCCCTCTCCACAACCATGCCAGCATTTATTGTTTTGGGACTTTTTGATACAAGCCATTCTCACTGGAGTTAAGTGATATCTCTTTGTGGTTTTGATGTGCATTTCCCTGATGATTAGAGATGTTGAGCATTTTTTTATATATTTTTTGGCCATTAGTCTGTCTTCTTTTGAAAAGTTTCTGTTCATGTCCTTTGCCCAGTTTTTAACGGAATTGTTTGATTTTTTTCCTTCTTTGTTTTCCTGAGTTCTATGTAGGTTCTAGTTATCAGTCCTTTATTGGATGTGTAGTGTGTGAATATTTTCTCCCATTCTGTAGGTTGATCTGTTTGCTCTCGTGATGATTTCCTTGGCTGTGCAAAAGCTTTTTAATTTGATCAGTTTCCACTTATTTATTTTTGTAGTTGCTGTGATTGCCTTTGGGGTCTTCTTCATAAATTCTTTGCCTAGGCCAATGTCTGTAAGAGTTTTTCCAACATTTTCTTCTAGAATTCTTATACTTTTGTGCCTTTGGTTTAAGTCTGTTATCCCTTGTGAGTTGATTTTTGTGAGAGGTGAGAGGTATGGTTTCAGTCTTCTACATGGGGCTGTCCAATTTTCCCAGCACCACTTATTGAATAAGGATTCTTTTCCCCAGTGTATGTTTTTTTTCTGCTTTGTCAAAGATCAGATGGCTATATGAGGATGGTTTTATATGTGGGTTCTCAGTTCTGTTCCATTGGTCTCTGTCTCTGTTCTTCTGCCAGTCCCATGCTGTTTTAGTTACCATAGCCTTGTAGTATAGCTCAAAGTCTGGCAAATTGATGCCTCACAGTTTGTTCTTTTTGCTTAAGATTGCTTTTGCTATCCCGGGTCTTCTCTGGTTCCATACAAAGCATAAATTATTTTTTCCAGATCTGCGAAAAATGATGTTGGTATTTTAATAGGAATTACATTGAATCTGTAGATCACTTTGAGTAGTATACACATTTTAACAATGTTGATTCTGCTGACACACAAGCATGGTATGGTTTTCCACCTATTTGCATCCTCTGCTATTTCCTTCCTCAGTGTTTTGTATTTCTCCCTGTAGAGGTCTTTCACCTTCTTAGTTAAATATATTCCTAGGTATTTTACCTTCTTTGTTGCTATTGTGAAGGATATTGAGTCTTTGATTTGGTTCTCAGTTTGACTGTTGTTGGCATATAGGAATGCTACTGATTTATGTACATTGGTTTTGTAACCTGAGACTTTGCTGAATTCATTTATCAATTCCAGGAGTCTCATGGTAGAATCTTTGGGGTTTTCTAGGTATTAGATCATAATGTCAGCAAAGAGCAATAGTTTGACCTCTTCTTCCCCCATTCAGATGCCCTTGATTTCCTTCTCTTTTCTGATTGCTCTGGCTAGGACTTCCAGCACTATGTTAAATGTAAGTGGTGATAGAGGGCAACCTTGTCTGTTTCTAATTCTAAGTGGGAATGTTTTCAATATTTCCCTGTTGATTATGATGTTGGCTGTGGGTTTGTCATATATGGCTTTTATCATTTTTAGGTAAGTCCCGTCTATGCCTATTTTGTTAAACATTCTTATCATAAAAGGGTGCTGAATTTTGTCGAATACATTTTCTACATCTATTAAGAGAATCCTATGGTCTTTGTTTTTACTTCCATTTATGTGGTAAATTAAATTTATAGATTTGCATATATTGAACCATCCCTGCATCTCTGGGATGAAGCCCACTTGGTTGCTTTTCTCTTGTATAAAAGTCTGAG
>CAUYSK010119492.1:0-20209 GCA_963575035.1 Avahi laniger
GGAGGCTGAGGCAGAAGGATTGCTTGAGTCCAGGAGTTTAAGGTTGCTGTGAGCTAGGCTGACGCCACGGCACTCTAGTCCGGGCAACAGAGTAAGACTCTGTCTTAAAAAAAAAAAAACGAAAACATTACTTGTTGGATATCTTCCTGTTTGCATGGGGAGATTTTTCAGGAGGCAGAAGACCTTTCTCAGTGCTCCCCACCTCTTTCTGTGAGTCCAGGATGGGATCCTACCCCTAAATACTTTGAGACGGGTCCCCAGATGATTTTGAAAATCCTCCTCTGTTCATTGAGAACCACCAACACAAACGCTGATAATCACCGGAGACATTTAAGAGTGGTGAAGCTGCCATATGGGCCGTGGCCGCTGAGTGGAGGATGGATTTGAAGGGGGCAAGGCTGGAGCCCAGGAGCCCAGCTGGGGCTCGCGCAGATGTGGGTGAGGAAGGAGTCTGCTAAAAGCCCCAACAGGGCAGTGGCAGTCACAGCAGGTAAAGTGACCAGGAGCTAGAAACACGTAAGAGGTCCAATCAGCAGACAACAGACTGGTTTACTGGAGGGGACAGAGGAGGAATCGTCTCAGATGACCGCTAGGCTCTGGGCTCGGGCAGCTGAGAAGCTGGTGTATCACTCACCAAGACAGGGAAAGGGAGGTGCTGGTCTGTCGGGGAGGAGGAAGGCGGCCGCCTGGGGGTTCTGCAGGCAACAGTGCTTCTCGTACTGCTGACAGAACAGTCTTTGTCCAGTGGGGTAAATACACTCAGTCAGATGAAGAAGAAAGTGCCAGGAGAGGGACAACCTGGCACAGCGGGCAAGAAGGGCCAGTCACCGCCAGCCCCAGCACTGGCTTGGCTCTGCCCTGGTCAGATCATTCACATGTCCAGCAACAGACCCAGACATTTGGCCCCAGATGCCGCCACTGGGGAAGAGAGCTGCTCAGCCGAGCCGTTCCCAGCAGGCTCTAAGGATCTGGGCTTCTACCATTTCTATAGAAAGAACTCAACTCCAGAGGGTGCAGGAGAACACCCATTAAGAAATCAAGCAGCTATTCATTTCACTTCGTAGTATCCTCCCTGTGAGAGATGGTGCTCCAAAGAAAAACGAAGAATTCTATATGAGGGTACGTCAAGAAAGCCTATGAAGATCTCCTGATAGTGGACGATTACTTTGTACACTGAGGTACAGCATTTACCCGCCAGCACTGAGAAATGTGCTTCATTTGATGATTTGTGGAGGTCATAAACCTTTTTTGATGACAGATTTGAGATATAATTCACATACCATACAATTTACCCATTTAAAGTACACAACACAATGGCTTTTAGTATATTCACAGAGTTGTGCAACTATTACAATAATCAACTTCAGAATTTTTCTGTCATCCAAGTACTAACCACGCACCACCCTACTTTGCCTCCAGATTGGGTACATTCAGGGCGGTATGGCCATAGACAATTCCAGAACATTCCAATCACCCCCCCTGCAAAAAATCCCATACCCTTTAGCTATCATCTCCTAAACCCCCCTGCTCCCCTCCTGCCCTATGCAACCACTAATCTACTTTAGTGTCTCAATAGATGTGCCTGTTCTAGATGTTTCATATATATTAAATCATAATATTCAGTCTTTTGTGACAGGTTTCTTTCACACGGCATGTTTTCAAGGTTCAATGTTTTAGCATATATCAGTACTTCATTTTGGTTTGGGCCAAGTAATATTCCATTTTGTGGATATATCACATTTTACTGATTTATTCATCAACTGATGGCTATTATGAATAAAATTGCTACAAGCATTTTTGTACGACTTTTTGTATTTATGTATGTTTTCATTTCTCTTGGGTATATGCATAGGAGTGGGATTGCTGGGTCATATGGTAACCGTGTTTAACATTTTGAGGAACTGCTAAAATGTTTTCCACAGTAGCTGCACCATTCTACATTCCCACCATCAGTGTATGAAGGTTCCCAATTCCACCATATCCTTGCCAAAACCTATCTTTTTGATTACAGTTACCCTAGTAGGTGTGAAGTGGTATGTCATCGAGGTTTTGATCTGCATTTTCCTATTGACTAATGATGGTGAGCTTTTTATCTTTTCACGTATTTACTGGCTATTTTCATTTCTTTTGGGGGAAAATATTCACATCCTTTGCCCATTTTAATTGGATTGTCTTAGTTTTTGAATGTAAGAGTTATTTACATATTCTAAATCCAAATCCCATATATATCATTTGCAAATATCTTCTCCCATTCTGTGGGTATGTTATGAATCTTATTTTCAATACATAATTGTGATACTTTTTTAGTTCCTAAGAAAAAATTGTTTCTCTATTTCTGTCCAGTTATAAAGTCTGAAAATGCTTTTAAGTCATTTTTTCTCACAATTCATATTACCATTTTCTGTAGTATTTTTAACATAAGTGGGCATATCTCAAGAGCTCCTTAATACATTCCATTACAGAATATTTTAAAAGATAAAATGAGGACTTTCACAAATATAAAATGAACACAAAGATTTAGACCATTAATTAATGCAGGAACCAGGAAGAGCATGTAACAAGTCCAAAGAAAAATACGGAAACACACACACACAGGCCATCAGGAATGCTGATTTGTCAACATATAACTAGTTTTTTTGGAGGGATCAACAGTACCTCCATCGGGCAAAATTCATTTGCATTTCTATGAACAAGAATCATTTCCATTACTGTAACTTTTCTATAACTTGCCAAAATATAAAGCAGTTCAATGAAAATAAGACACAGAAAATCCAGAAGGGTGCATTAGACAGTAATCTGTTTCACCCATTTCAGTGTTTTCCCTAGTTTCTAACTTTTTTTTTTTCTTAAAGAGACAGTCTTGTTCTGGCGCCTAGGCTGGGCTGAGTGGTAGGATCACAGCTCACTGCAGCCTTGAACTCCTGGGCTCAAGTGATCCTGTTTCAGTAGCTGGGACTACGGGGAGGTACCACCTCACCTGGCCAAGATCCATTTTCACAGAGCAGGCAAAAGGAGTGACGTGGAGAGGCCACAAATTAACAACTCGCACCTCTGCTGTGGTCAAATACATTCGGGAAATACCAGCTATTTATGGGGGGTGGGAGGGAACACCTGTGCAGTACTCTCTGGCTAGAGGACTTTAGGCAAGTTGGGCACCAGAAGTAAAAACAAGAATTCTAATCAGGGCTTTTCTTACCCTGTAATTTGCCAAGGGCTGACCCTGAGCAAAGGCTACATCTAATTCTTAACTTCCCTGTGAGTATCACCTTCCCCTTCAAAGCAAGGTTCCCCTTCACCCCTGTTCTTTTCCTACCCTCCTAAACACACCCACCGCCATCGCTAACACACACTGTGTTCCTGTGACTGATCTCATGCAAACGTTGTGACCTCTGAACTACTAAGACTATCCCAGCCTTTTACTCTTTTATCAGAAAGATTGTTCCCCTCTGTACAAATCCTTCCTATTTATGCTAAAATTCTCACACGGGAACCACCACTGTGAGCCTGGTATTTTCTGGGCCCCATTCTCCACCTCGAGCCTTTCAAGCAGGCTGCGTTTTGTCTAACAGCGGGCAGGGCAATGAGAAGCTGGATGACTGGGCCCAGTCCAGGTAAAAGAACGTGGCTCATTCCCACCGGTCCTGCCCCACAGCTATTGCCAAAACACTCCCTCGGCACCAGCACCTGCCACTCTAAAGCACAAGGAACTAACTGAAGAACGCAAGGGTTCCCACCTGTCACAAACCAGAACCTGTCTGGAGCCTTACCAGATGCTAAGGAAAATCACAGCTGAAGAGGATCCCAGAGTAAAACAAAGGCCTTCCCGTCTTGAGGAAGCCTTCCCTGCCAAGTTCACCCCCATGAACAAGGTAATTCAAAGGTAAGCAGATGTTAGAGTTTAGCTTTTCCAGAATACAGCCTATACAGCCATGCCAACAAAGAGGTTGGTGCTGATACGTTTTTTGAGAGGTACTATTTTTTTGTTTTAGGCAGTAATTTGTAGCTTGGTATTTGAGTGTTCATAAATGCTAAAACCCTGCAGAGAATGAACATGACTATAAATGCAGGTTCTGCCTGTTAGAAATAGCTACTGTCTCTAAAACTTACTATTTCAGGTTCTCGTCTTTGGCCTCAAGTGAAAGGAGCGATTGGAACAGAATAATAACACGACCATACCAAGAGCTCAATTCATCAACTGTTTGGTTTCACAGACGGGGGGCCAACCCCAGGGTCATGTTTCTCACTGTTGCAGCGCACGATTCACAAGAAGGAGAGCAGAGGCAAAGCCCTGGGACACAGAGCCCAGGTACATGTCCTGTTGGTGGGAGAGAGAATGGGGTGGGGATTGGGGCCGGGTTTTGTGTGCCACCGATGGGCCAGAGGTCAAAGTTACTATATCCTTATTACTAAATGCTAAACTAGAAATCAGAGGTCAGGAAGTTTAAGTCATTACCAGTATTTGAAAAATAAGATTTCATATAAAAATCTTAGTTTCTGACCTCCCCTGAAAAATGGGACTGTCTAGTACACTGAACCCTTTTCCTGCGACGGGACCCTGGCTGGAACGGAGAACAGGGACATGGCTCTCCAGTCTGCCATGGAGCAACACTGCTTTACATGTCTGTGTGACCTGCCTAGCCTCTGCTGACGTTTTAGTTAGTCATATACTAAAGGACCATGAGCCCCAGGAGGGCAGGGTATGTCTGTTGTTCTTATCTACACTAGCTCGTTTCATTTTTAGTATCATTTTGAAATATTTGCTCCCCACTTTACACGTGATGTTCAGAGAACGAGCTAACTTCATTTTCAGAGCTCACCTAGTTAGTAAGTGATTACAGGATTTGATCCCAAGTTTATTTGACTCCAAAGCAATGGAGTATGGAAAAGCAAGTCAGGATATAGAAGAACTTCCAGCTTTAAAAAAAAAAAAAGGCAAAAGGCTGACTGCAAACACTGGTTTCCTAGGTAGTTTTTGTTTCATACTTACAAACAGAAAAGTACATACAATACACAGTTATGGCTTCTCCTTCCACAAAACTCTTACGGAATCTTGCATCAAGGGAGCCAAGATCTGTCTGCTAAATGTTTAATTGAGGCCAACTCTGCTACAGGGATTAGTGGTCATGCTTCCACTAGGCAATTTGGGAGGAAAAGCTTTAAAGATAGGATGCCCTCCATTTGAGTTCACGAAGATAAAAAGTCAGCAGGAAGTCATGCCACTCACTGGGAATCAGGAATTCTTCACCAAGGGCTGGAGCAGGATGACCCCTCAACAGTAAACACTCTCAGGCTACACACCAGCAGGCTGGTGACTAAACAAATGGCTAAACGGCTTACTTGGACACACAATAGGTGCTGTCATTAGGTTTGAAGAGGAATCAGGGCAGCTGTCAGAAGAGGTCAGAAGTGTGGTAAAGTTCAAAAAACATCTTCATTATTTTTAGGTTATCCATGTTTACTGCTGTTAGTGACATCCCAGCAGCAGGACAAAACTGTCTACTCTTCTCTCTGGTCCCTTATGCTATGACAATATATAGCACATTGAGATAAAATCTCCCTTTTACAATGTTTATCTCCCTAGACCAGGCTTCTCAAAGGCAGAAGCAGCATTTTACTACTTGAATTTTCAGTAATTTCTATGGTTTGACTACACACAGTAGATGTTATGGTATCTTCCCATCCCCAGACCTCAAGGCAGACAGTCAATAAAGGATTCTTTTCCTGACATATATTTTCATGGAAATACCTACAGAAAGGTACAAAACCAGACCATCTACTGATATACAGATATATATCTAAATCACTTAGGATTTATCAAAAATGATAGGAGAGAACTTAATCTTGCACATGGAGAAGTCATGCCTACAACACAATGCCTCGGAGAGATGTGGCCACCGCTGCTGCTCATGAAACAGGCTGAGCCTAGAACTCTGCTCCTTGACCATTGCTGTTCCAGTGCATTGTCCAGGGCTCTGGTCGTTCTACAGATTCTGAGTCAGCCTAAGGAATCTGCAGTTCTTACGAGATCCCATGTGTTGCCAACGCTCCCAAGTCTGTGGCCCACCCTTGAGCAGCAAGGTTCCAGCTCTTCCAGCTGAGATACATATCACCTTTTTCCCTTGCAGCCCACACCATGCTTCTTCAGTTAGTGGAGCTCTTGCCACAGAGGACGGAGCCTGATGCGGCACCTTTATACTGGAAATTTCTAAGGCAACCACCTTTGTGTTTCATTCCATTCAGCCTCTGACAATCTATCACCGGTCAACCCCAAGAGCCTGTAAGAATTAGCACCAAGAGGAAACTCTCAAAAACAAACCTCAAGCTCCTCTACTACTATTGCTTTTTTGGATGTCACAGTTTCAGAGACCCAGCCCTGTGCACCTCCTGGTGCCTTATAAGGATTTTATCCTTAGAAACAGGTGTCTGTGTGTTCCTACACCTCTATCCTTTTCTTTCAGCTCGCTCATTAACATTTCCAATTTCTTTAGGCTTTCTAAATAATCCAGGCAGGGGATCCTAATATTTGGGGGCCAAAGGCTCCTATAGGAATCTGACAAATACTCTTCCCCCACAAAATTCACAGACACTAAGGTTAACATTTCAGGGGTTTCATAGACTGTACCTGAATTTCATTTAGAAGAGGAAGCCAGCTCCCTGTCTTCCAGAAGATTTAAAGACACAGACAGGTTAACACTCAGAGCACTTTTTAAAATATGAGTCCTTTCCAACAAATTCTCCACGGGAGATAACAGGTACCTGCCTAGGGAGACTTGCTGCAGATCATGAAATGCCCACAAACAGGACTCATACCTTGTCGTAGAGCAAGACGACAAGTGAATAAAACTGAGAATTTCAAGACAAAGCCACAACCCTGGGAACAATAAATAAATGCCATGACTGGCACTGCTCCGACCCACATTTTCTAAAAATCATGAAAGGAAGTGTTGGACTCGTGCTGGTTAGCCCCAGAAAGGACTGCGGGACAGAGGGTGGAGAAGCAAGAGAGGAAAACTAATTAAATAGCAAATGGCGAAAAATTAGCTTGGAAAGGGCTCGCTGAACTGCTGACGGCATGGAGTGCTAAGGTGAAAAGCAAATGCAAAAGATTTGGCAGAATCCAAAAAGAACACGCTCAGAATGAGCAATGAGGCCACAGCCAACTCCTGGCGACAAGTGAGAGTGAGCAGCAGTCAGTGACATGTGTGGAGATGAAAACAGAAAAAAGTTCCCTGGACAAGAGCGGAGCACACAGACTGCAGCAAAGGCCAGGCAGGGCTGTGGAGTGGGGAGGGCAGACCCTGGTACAGAAAGCAGAACGCAGCTACCGCGTGCATGCGCGCGTGCACACGCACACACGCACGCACACACACACACACACACACACACACTCCAAGGACAGCAGAAAATCTAACCCGGTATAATCCGAGGCCTTCTTTAGAAAAAAGAGGAGACCAACTAGAGATGGGGAACAATGAGCTGGCTAAACCATCACAAATCAGCTCATAATTACAGACCGAACCCCTTTGCATGTAGAGAGGATTTACTGGCACTTGTGGGACACACACAGAGCCCACTACTGGGCTATCCTGCTGCTTTCCACTGGTGCAGTAAACAAGGCAGGGACACCACCCTGTGTTCCTTTTATCTGGGCCACTGATGGTAGAGACAGGTCATTTCACTTGAGGTGGGGGTGGGAAGGCACACAGGAAAGAGAAAAGGAATGGATGTGCCCAAGCACACCACTTTGAATCCAGAACTGCATTTGGCAACTGAGACCCCAGAAATGAAAGCTGGGGAAGAATTCGGGTCCTATGGAAGAGCACGGAGCTGTACGTCCCTGTCTATTGCACTGTGCATAATGGCATGCAGAACAGAGGGTCCTAGGCACCATTCAGAGGGTTGCGAGCTACACTGGAGGTGCTCCTTCCCCCAGCAGGGGCACCTATGCTGCTTCTGTTGCTTTCACAGAAACACAATGGCCTGGCAACAGCCCAGGCACTGTGGCATTACCAAAGCAACAGTGTAATAAAGGAGTTTTGCTTATTAGTGCTTACACTACGCCAAGCTCCCGTTAGAGCTCTTTACTCGTAGGAGCTCAACTATTCCTCTCCATAACCAAGAGAGGGGTCAGTAGTACCATCTCCTCTTTACAGATGAGGAAAGTCGTCAAGAAAGAAGTCACTGGCCCAAGGTCACATCTCCAATAAGAGGTAGGGACAGGATTCGAAATTTAGCATTTCCATTTTACTAATTGTGATTCAGTCATTTTTTTTTTTCATGGCACACTTATGCCAAAAGAAATAAGAAAAGCTCCATTTACTAAGTAGTTAGGTCCAAACAACTTGGTTGTAGTTAAGTAGTATCTGACAGATGTCCCTGTGTTTTTCTCAAAATTTTAAAACATCCCATACGCAGCCTTGGGACTTTGCTATAGTACCTCGGGGCGCCTCAGGACACAGTTTGAAATTCACTGAACTATATTATCCTGGCTTCCTGATTTTAATGAGGAAAAGGCATCAGGATACAATAATCGAACTGTCTGTTCCTTAAAATACATGAGTCACCAGCATAAGAAAGAAAAAAAATCTGCTAACAACTTCTTTTTAGCCATCAACTACATCGGACTCCCTAACTCTCACAGCAGGCTTTTCCACCTGGCCCGAGTGGACGTCTCCAGTCTTACCTCCTGCCACTGCCGGCCCTGCAGTAAACGGTGTTCCAGAACCAGCTGCCCAGGTCCTTTAGTGCAGCTGAGGGACCTCCTACACGCGCTCTCTCCTTACCTCCTCTGTGCTGTTTCCTGCTCCCGGCTCCTGGGTCACCAGGCCCCTCCTCTGTGAAGCTGCTCCACCCAGACTTGGTGCGCAGCCCACTCTGCACACAAGCCTCCTTGGGTTTACCCAAATCCTCTCATTACTGGCTGCCTACACGTCCCTCTCCTCTCTGCGCTTTGCTTATGAACGTCTGCAGGGCAGGACTGGTATCTTACTCATCTTGGTGGTTTCCTAGGGACAGTAAATGGTACACAGTCTTTCAGGAGTTTTAATGAACAAAGAATGGAACAAGAGAATATGGGATTGCTTAAGGGGCCACATGAACACGGTGGGATGAATGAATAAAAGAAAGGACATGGTGGACTGACTCCACTGATGGTCCCGATTAAGAGTTTCCCTGTATCCATGCTCCTTGCAATAAGGCCACAGCAAATCCCATCAAGAAGAGTCTTTAACTTTGAATCTGGGCCAGCCTTGCACCTTGCTTTGCCTGATAAAACGCATTAGTTGCGGTATGCCAGTTCCCAGCCTGGCCCTCAAAAGATACCGGATGCCTCTCCTTATCTTCTTGGAACCGTATAAATGGCCTGAGCTAGCCTGACACAGGATGGCAGACCGGGTGGCAAGGGAGCCCAGTGGGGGTCATCCTAGACCAGACTCAGCCAGGCAACCCCTCAAACACAAGAAAGCCCAGCCGAGATTAGCAGCCTCGCCCCTCCCCATTCACAGGCGTGAACCCAACTAAGACCAAAAGGACCACCCCAACTGACCTACAGACTCATGAACACCAATAAAGTGTTACTATTTTAAGCCTAAGTTTCGAAAGAGCGTGTCATGTGGTAACAGCCGATGGGATGAATGAGCAAACAGTCTAATTTATGACACTGCAGTTCCTAAAAGGTCAGGGCTATGCCTCTTTGTTCTGTGCCACACCAAGAACCACGGCGTTGCAACAAGTTTGGAGATACACCGTGATCTGCTGTGAGGTATTTTAACAAAGTATTTGCAAATTTTACAAGCGATTTACTTTAAGTTAGTATGACTCCATCATCGCCCTCATCTGTGCCACCTCCACGACACTCATGCATTTCAATAGCTTTTCCTGAGGAGGAAGGTGGACGAGCAGGACCAAGAATCTGTTTCCCGCTTCCCATCACACCTCCCGACAGCCAATACCAATAGTAACGCGAGCACTGACTGATGGCCTAGCTTATTCAATCACCTATCCTGTGAACCAGCTCTCAAGGAACTGCAATTTTTGGTGGTGATGTCAAGTCCTTTGGGGAAAGGGCAAGGCATAAAAACATCCTTAAAAGTTATAATCCATTTTTTCCTTCAATTCTCCGTATTTTTCCCCATGCAGTCAATGAAATTGGCTAGTACTGTGCCCAGCATTCAATACAAAAGACATGATCTTCTGCCCTCAGGAAACTCATCTGGAGAGACTAAAGGGCCCTCTTCTCTCAGCAGAAGATCAAATAAGAGCCCAACCTTATTCTCGCAATAAAAATCGGAAATCTGCAGCAGGTGGTGAGACCCTGGGCTTGTCTTCTAAAATGAAAAAGTCCAGGTAACCAAATGACCTTGGTTATAGCCTGGTATTTGAGGAAACACCTAAACCCAACCATATTTCTTAAATGAAGGACCTTAATGAATGCTCTCACGGGGAATAGCTGCTGCACTGGTGGCCAATGCAGAATCTTTCTGTGACGCACTTGCTCTCGAGGATGGCTTTCAGTTCAGTGTTCAGCTACCACACCTGCTTCCTGAAGTCTAGTAAATTCTTAAGCCCTGTGAGCCTCAGTTTCACGTATATAATGATGGAGACTCAAATGAGATTGAATATGATAATGTAACACCAAAGTCCAAGGGTTTGGCACAGCCTGGACCCTTTAAGTGCTCAATAAAGATTTATTTCCATCCTTTCAGCTATAAAAATACACTTGCTACACGACACACACACACACACACTCCCTCAGAACACACTCATCCCCTCCTACCTGATACAGATGTCACATTGGTAATAAAAGCAATAGCAGAAGGTTCTGAAAGTCATATCCAGAAAACACATATATTCTACTACTTTTACCCAATATCATGCTGTGTACAATCAACACGGGGCCCCCTAAGGATGCTACCAGCCTCCTGGGACTTTTCTTTTCTAAAAGAGATACCAACAACCTCCTTATACAGTCTTCACAGGTAGCTAATGAGGAACAAGCCACTGGGGCCTCGGAAGCAGCATCCCATTATCCTACTGCAGACTGACTTTTGCCGAGCCCACCACGATTTTCTGGCAACAGGATCCCTATGCTAAGCAGGACTCCTGTCACGTGGCCCTCAACTGTCAAGCACAGCAGTGGTCTCGTCTCCCTCCCAACTCCCACCTCCTCATTCACTGAGCACCTGAGAAACCACCAGGATCATCCCTAGGTCAAGAGCAGAAATGGCAAAAGTAGCAGCATAAAAAATGGTGCCGAATCCATCTTCATTAATCACCTTCCTGTGTCGGGTGTGAACTGTCTCCGGAACACAGCAGGAGGGTGAATCACATTTCCCACTTACATAAGGAGAGCCGGGTCTCTTTAGCATGCTCCTCGTGCCAGCACTATTTCCTAGTCAGGCTTTAATTCTTCTTCAGAATTTTCACAGTAAATTCTGTAGATCATGAAATTGCCTCGACTGACAGAAAAATTCAGCCTCTGTGGTAAGGAAGAAACACTATGGTTGTGCTCAAGTTGTTGTGTAGTTCTAAGCTACTTCACTTTCATTCTTTATAACACCACCCTATCCTGGAAGCATATTTGATTGCAATGTGGGCACTTCCCACTCAAAACCTGAAAATCGAGTTTGTTCTCACAGGACCACAACTTGAACAAGCTTCAGACTTATCCATCTTTCACCCACTGACCGCCCTGTGCAGAACTATAAATGTCCAGGTTTAGTACTAATAAATTTGGCTAGCTCAAATTAAGCTGGCCTCATTTGGACCTTGTTCCTTATTTCTGATCTCACTGAAACAAACCAAATAATGTGGCAAGAGCAGAATACTGTCGTGTATAAGACACCAACTTCATCAGCTTCTCCCTTACAGAACAGCTGAGAGATGATGAAATCTGTTGGAACACACTGGCTTTTTTGAAAACTTAATGCCTTTCTAAGGTCGCCATGTAAAAGCAGTGGAAACGAGTGTCCATTGTAAGCACAAAGCACATAACCAAGTCCTTCTGAATCAAATACAAAATATGGGATTAAAACCACCACCTAATACCACTGTGCACCCACCAGAAAGGCCAAGGTGAGCAAGGTGGCCAAGAAATACCAAGTGTGCTGAGATTTGAGGGAGGGAGGCTTTCATATCCTGCTGGCAAAAGTACAAATTGGCATAACCACTTAGGGAAACTGGCAGTGTCTCATAAAGCTGACCATGTGTGCCCACTATGATCCCCAAATTCCACATCTAGATATAGACTTAGCATAGTGTGGACGTGGTTTGTCTGCCAAAACTCATGTTGATGTTTAACTGTCTGTGCTGTGCTGTTGGGAGGCGTTCGGGTCATGGCGGCAGATCTCTTATGAGTAGAATTGATGCTGTCTCCAGGGAGCAAGTTCTCTTGTGGGAATGGATAAGTTTCCTCAAGAACAGGTAAATAAGGAACCTTATAAATCGAGGTTCCTTCTCATATTTGGTTCCTCTTTGCACACACCTGTTCCCCTTCTGGTCTGGTGTATCCTGACACAGCTCATGGCCTTCCCCGGAAGCCAAACAGAGGCCGGTACCACGCTCCTGGACTTTCTAGCCACTAGAATCATGAGCTGAATAAAACCTCTTTTCTTTATAAATTATCCAGTCTCAGGTATTCAGTTACAGCAACACAAAATGGACTAAGACAATACTCAACTCTTAAATAGAATGTGTACCTATATTCACCACACACTAGAATGTTTCCAGAAGTACCAATCACATAAGCCAAAAACTGGAAGTTATTCAAATGCCCATCTATGGTAGAATGGATCAATAAATTGTGGCATAGGCACATGATGGAATACTATACAGCATAGAGAATGATTTACAACTATAAGCAACAATAGGGAGAAATCTCACAACCATAATATTGAGCAAAAGAAGCCAAACACAAAATAGTCCACACTGTGTGAGTTTATTCGTATAAAGTACAAAAACAGAACAAATGAATCTATGCTGTTAGAAGTCAGGATTGGGGGAGAGGAGTGGTTGGGACGGTGGCTGGAAAGGAGAACATGAGGGAGCTTCTGAAGGGTTGGCAACGTCCTGTTTGTCCATCTGGTGGTTAGGTAGGAATGTGTACTTTGTGGGAGTCCATCAAGCTGTATGCCTGTGATGTGTACTTTTCTGCATGTATATTATATGTCAATAAGAAATTAAAAATAAAATCAAGAGTACTGGTTTGCTTAAGTCACCTGAATGACTATTAAAATGCTGGTTGGCTGTTGGGTTGTGACATTAGAACTATGTATTTGTCCCTCCTCAACCCCACCCATGACTCAAGAGTTCCTAAAACCTTCATACATAATTTCCTAAGTGATTGGGTGATAGAGGCATCTTTTGTTATACTACTCGGTCTTAATCCCCAGTCCCCCTCACAAGAGCTCTAAGACCCTGGAAATCTCCAGAGTTTTTAAGAGTGTCTTTTTGTATGCTAGTGAGACGACTGGTGGTTGAGGTCCCTAGATAGCTTCAGGATCGGGACTGGTCACCACAAACACCAAGGCACACCAGAGGGTTGGAACTTTCTGCCCCACACCCCAACCCCTGGGAAGGTAAGGATTGAACATTGACTTAATCACCAGTGGCCAATGATTTGACCAATCATGCCAATGAAATGAAGCCTTCATAAAACCCTACATGACAGGGGAGTTCAATGGACTTCTGGGTTGATGAACACACCCATGTGACAAGAGGGTGGCACACCCCAACTCCAAAGGACAGAAGATCCTGCATTTAGGACCCTCCTGGACTTTGCCATATGGACCTCTTCATGTGGCTGTGCATTTATATCATTGGTAATATCCTTTATAGTAAGCCAATAAATGTAAGTAGAAGTTTCCTCAAGTTTTATGACCCATTACAGCAAATTATCCAACTTGAGTGATTGCAGAAACCCTAAATTTATAGCCAGTTGGTCAGAAGTACAGGTAATAACGTGGGACTTGTGACTGGTGTCTGAAGTGGGGGCAGTCTCATGGGACTGAGCCCTTACCTTGTGAGGTATGCTCTAACTCCAGGTAGTGTCAGAGTTGGATTGTAGGACACCCAGTTGGCATCTGGAGAGTTGGAGAATTGGTTGGTGTCCCCCAACCCCTACACATTTGGTGTCATAAGTATTGAGAGTAGAGAAAAAGTTTTTTCTTTTATAGGCTGATCTAAGTTCCTGGTGATGGCTACTCTAGAAGAGGCAACTAACCAGTTAGCTTAGGCACCAGCTGGTTGTGCAGCTTCAGGCATATTCTTTTACTCTTTGTGCCTCACCTTATTTAAAATATTAGATAAAATGTTGGCTCAGGTTTCCTCAGCTCCAATTCCTAAGGACTCTAAGATCACCCTTCCTCAATCTCTCCCCCGTTCTTGGCCTTTATGGTGTGGCTCGGAACCACAGGTAGAAGTTGGCCAGGAGTAGGTTTAGGGCTCAGCTGAGACCTGAGAGAGTACCTGACACTGACCCTCTTCACCTTGGAATGCAAGATTTAAGAGGGGGGACTCCCAAGTCTCACTCACCTGGATGTATTCAGTACATTTCCAAAGCCAACCAAATATCTGATTAGGCACAATGGTACCTCACCACCTGGGCCACCTATTTATTGACCTGCAAATTGAGTCCAATAGTTTGTTACCAGCCTGTCATTTGGCTGTCTTTCTTTCCCCTAAGAAAATGAGGTGAGGGCATATGCAAAGTGATGCTTTTACCCAAGTCGGCAAAGACTCCCTGCAAATAAAATGCAAATATCCAAAATGCCTGCGCAGACCTGGCTCTTCCAAAAAGCAAAACAGTGTCTCAATGTCAAGAAGATGAGACACTTTCCCCACAAGCATGAACATCAGCAGATCAGCATTCTACACCCAGGGGAGCTCAGCATTCAAGCTGGTTCATTTACCGCTATCACTCAGGAGACACGCAAGGCTCAAGGTCTTATTGACATCTTCCCTCTCTCTGAAAGATAATAGTTTGATACACTGGAAGTGAATAATAAAAGGAGTATTTCCGGAGAAGTTACAGTAATACAGTGGAGAAGAGGGAACAGGCTGGAACCATGGTGAAACTCCACATCTTCCCCACAATTTTCCATGGAAAACTAGACCCTTGATTTCTGAAGAAATTAAAGGTGCTCTAAATTTCTAGAGAACTCCGATTTAACATTCTCCCAAAACGAGGCAAGAGGCAGCCCAGGAATTGAGTTAATCACTTTAAGGGCATTTAAGTTGTTATAAAAATAAGCCATCCCCCATACACAATTCATCTGCTCACATCTCCCAAATTTGCAAGAAAGAGAAAGAGGAAGACAAGTGACTGCTGGTGACACAGGGTAGGAAAGGTCTGGGTCTTTCCATGCACACGGCCTCCCTTCAAGCTGACGGAACAGAGCACCAGGTAACCCTGCTCTGAGGACACCTGGAAAAACTGACACTAACCACAAAAATGAAGCCTTATGGATCCTCTTTGTTATTTAATTTTATTTTCTCCAGAGGCTGAGTGTAAGATAAGGTTTTATTAAAACAAAGAATATGGTATAAAAATAAAAATACTTTTTAAAAGTTCAGCCAAGAAAGGCCAAACAGATATACGAGGTAGAGTTATGTTTATTAGATTTTTGCCTGTCTTGGATAGCATTTCATGACTTGCCTAGGCTCTGGTGGAAGCCCCATTTCGACCCTGTTCCCTTAGACATTTCATATAGAAGTAATGTAAGTTCTTCCTTACCTTGTAACCCCAAAAGGGACAAAGGTCAAGATTTTTGGTGTATATATGTATCTATGTTATTCATATTATAAATATTAGAGTAAATAAATGCACCTTTTTTCCTGCTGGAAATAAAGGCATGTCCAATTCCCAGTTCTCATTCTACTTAAAATGTTCCTAAATAGCTGCCAGCCACCCTCTTACCTGCTGAAGCTAACAGAATTCTGGCTCATGGTCAAAGACTATTTCCCTTGGGCACCAAGCCCTCTGGGCAGTTGGCATGGTCTAATGCACTGTTTTTCTGATTGAGGTACATGTGATAAACTCATTTTATTCTAATAGTGAAGTATTTATCTTAATATGGGTAAGCACATCAATAAGTAGATATTATTAGACTGAGACTCAATTAAAATAAGTTGATTTAGAATAAATCTGAAGACAAATACGTTCACTAGTACAGGTGGTAAAATGAATATGGTAAAAAACTATGTCTGAAGTTTGGAAAATACTGGTCTGCTTTCAAACAACAACAACAACAACAACAGTTCAGCCAAGAGTCAGAGGAGAAAGCTCTGCTTCTAAATGCTGTTTTGTTGTGTCCTTGGGGATCCTTCACTATCTTTCCTAGGCAGGTCTCACTAGAATGACAGGCAACAAAGCTGATAGTGTCAGTGACAGCGTGACAAATATGAAATCTTTCAGAAATAAAACACAAGATCTTTTCGCCTTTAAATAAGGTGTGACCACTGGCCAGCTGAGGTTCATGGACTTTTGAGTTATGACACGCAAGCCAACAAGGCAATATAGCAAAAGCTAATCCCTTCCCTTAAAACCTCCCCAAGCCACGGAAAGTCATCTTGCCAAGACTGTAGGCACCGACCTCCTGAAGTCAGCTTGGTGGCAGGCAAGAGGCAGAAGATGGCAAGAGCACAATGATCCCTACCATTGCTGCCTGGTATCTGACCTCAATAACACCCTTGCGCAAGATGCCCCGTAAGGCAGGGCTTTCCGAGGGCTGAATTCATTGCTAAGCCCTTAAAATCTCTTTTGAGCCTAGCAGAGGCAAATGATCATTCTCTCTGGCAAGCAACTGTTTTTAACCTTTGAATATCATCATGGTGTTTGCCATGTGCCTTGAGAAATAAAGTCCAATCTGAAGGTTCCAACACACAAGTCTTGTTGGCTCAGGAGGTTGGAGGAGGAAGATAACCATGCATGGTAACCTCAGATGGCCAAGTTAGGTTTCCTGGAGAGAAAGACCCATTTCTTCACCTTATACACTATTCCTAAATAACTGTCCCCCCACCCCCAGCCCCATGATAGGCAAAGGCCTTCTAAAGACATCTGTATCATAACCCAGCATCTAGAGTATGCTACCTTACATGACAAAAGGGAATAAAGGTTACAGGAGGAAGTCAGGCAGCTAATCAGCTGACCCTAAAATAGTTATCCTGGATGATCCAAGTGGGGACAATGTAATCACAAGGGTCCTTAAATGTGGAAGAGGAAAGCAGAGAGTCACTGTCTAAAAAGTGTCAATACAGACTGGCTTGAAGACAGAAGGATCCCTGAGTGAAGGAACACAGACGGCCGCTACAAGCTGGAACAGGGGGGGAAACAGATGAACAGATTCCTCCCTAGAGCCTCCGCAAAGGAACACAGCCCTGCTGACACTTGATTAGCCCAGTGAGACAGTATCAGTCCCTTACTGCTGCTGTGACAAATGACCATTAATTTAGTGGCTTAAAACAACAGAAATCTATTCTCTCACAGGCCCAGAGTCCAAAATCAGTATCACCAGGCCGAAATCAAGGTGTCGGCAGGGCAATGCTCCTTCTAGCAGCTCTAGGACACAATCCGTCCCTGGCCTCTCCCACCCTCAGGTGGCTGCCTGTGTTCTTTGGCTTATGGCCACATCACACCAATTCCTGCTTCCTCCTGTGGTCATACTACCTTCTCTTCTTCTGTCCCCATATAATCTTTCTCTGCCTCTCTGTGAGAACAACATTTGTGGTGGCATTTGGGGCCCATCTTGACAATCCAAAATCATCTCCCTATCTCCTGATGCTTAACTCAATCACATCTGCAAAGACACTTCTTTCCATATAAACGTTACACTCACAGATTCTAGGGGTTAGAGCCTGATATCTTTGGAGGGCATTATTCAGCCTACTACAAACCATTTCAGATTTCTGCCCTCCAGAGCCATGACATAATAAATGTGTTGTTTTTAGCCGCTAAGTGTAATAATTTGTTATAGCAGCAATAGGAAATTAACATACCTCCATCTCCCAAATGTGTGCCACAGATCAGAAGGCCATCAGCATCTGTGGATCTCCTGTTTCCACAGGTGACCCCCTTTCCCCACTGGCATACTTGACGTGATGGGATGCCAACAGTTGGTAGGAAGTGGCCATGAAAAGTTTCAGAAATCACCTCTTTCCTGTTGCGCATCACAAATTTCTTAAATAAACGGTATGGAAATTCATAAAGCAAAGCTTAGGGGAAAAAGGAACTGACATTCATTTCAGAGAATTCCTCTTAATAATAATAATAATGATGAGTACACTCCTTCCACAAATGTCAAAGAGCTTTGTTCACAGAGCCAATAATCCCTACCACAAATACAAGGCAATGTAAAAACTTAAGGACCATATTCCTCAATTAGGAACAGCCTCTTCGGTAGCTTTCCTAGCATTCCAATGGCAGAACATACACTTTTAAGTGTTTACTAATCACTCTTCTTTCTCTGGACATATTATACTGCAGGTTTTCTACCATTTCAGTGGGGATTTCTATTTATAGAACTGCTCCTTTTCACGGATCTGCCTTGAGGACACTGCAGCAATTCCCCTGCTGACTTCTCTCCTGGAACTTGCCCTGCTGGGACACCCCGAGGCTCTGTCCTTGGACCTCTTCTCTGTATATGTATTCTCTCTCCCCGCTAGTGAGTGCACCCTGTCCCATGATTTCAAATACCATCTATAAGCCGAGGCTTTCACATTCATGCATCTACCCGACCCCTCACCTGAGTAAGCCCCAAATATCCAAGTGCCTACTCCCCAGCTCCGCTTCCACGTGTAGCGTGCATCCCCAAATTAGCAGGCCCAAAACGGAGCAGCTGCTTTCACAGGCGCACACACCAGCTCAGCAGATGGCATCACCACCCTCCCGGCGGCCCCCACAAAACCCTTAGCCCTCCTGTGCACATTCTCTTCAGTCCCTCCCACCTTCTCATATCCATCGGTATCTACTAGCTCTGCCTCCAAAATGCATCCCAAATCTATGTTTTACATTTCCACTATTTCCATCCCATTCCAAGCCACCAGATTACCTCCCACCCAGATCACGGTAACAGTCTTCCTGCCCCCTCACCTTCGTCCACAACCAGCCTTCGCCCTCCACAGGGCCATCAGCCATCTTTCCAAAGTGAAAAGTAAATGTCACTCCCGTGTGTGAAACTATCAGGGGCTTCTAGCTACACTCAAACTCCAAACTGGCCCACAGCCTACATGCTGTGGCCACTGCCCACCCTGTGACCTCTCTCCCTTACATAGGAACACGTGCACACTCTGGCTATCTGTCCTCTATGGAACATGCTGAGGCTTGTTCCTGACCCAGGGCCTTCATACTTGTGGCCCCTTCTGCTCCGAACACTCTTCTTCTAGATCTGTGCATGACCACCCCTTCCCTCCCTGGAGCCTCACCTCCAACGTTCATCTCTCTGGCCTAGAGAAAGCAACCGCTCAGTCACACTGTTCAAACTGCTTGCCTTTGTCTTTCGAGAACACTTAGGAACGTATGAAATGGTCTTAATTATTTGTCAATGCAGTGTAATTCTCTTCCAGCAAAATATATGTTCACTGAGAGCAGGGCTCTTCCCACAGTGTCCCCACTGCCCAGCACCTCTCAGGGGCTCAAACACCTGTCTGTGAGCTGAGTGGCTTTACAATCCAAGAGCAATATCAAGTCATCTGAAAGGGTATCATTCTAGTCAGTCTCTCTGGTTTCAAGAAGTAGCGATTTCCTGAATTCTAACAGGAAAGGCACCAAGATGCCCCTCCTGGGTTACTGTACATCATTCACACTCCTTCTAGAATCTCTGGTTTCTCTTTATATGTGCCCAATTCTCCCCTCTCTACCAACTGACCTGCTCCCTTATCTTCCATTACACCTTGTTTCTTCTGCTCCATCCTAGCTCTGGCCTGCCAAGGCATCACACCACTGTGTAACTGAAGTGAAAGATTGGAAAATTCCACTTTAGAGGAATTCCACTTTAGAAATTCCACTACTGGGCTTTCTCCCCTGCGATCCTTACCTGCCCCTCCTCACCTGTGACCTTGCGCTCATAAATCACCTGTAGCAATTAGTGTACCAGGCTGTAAAGTAGCTTAGGACTCTGCCTCACTAAAGTTAACCCTGTTGTGACCGTGCCCCTCCTCCTCTCCTGCCTTGTGACCTTTCCCCTCATAAATCACCTGGAGCAATTAGTGTACCAGG
>CAUYSK010119496.1:0-10017 GCA_963575035.1 Avahi laniger
AGAAAAAATTAGCCGGGCATGGTGGCGCATGCCTGTAGTCCCAGCTACTTGGGAGGCTGAGGCAGTAGGATCTCTTGAGCCCAGGAGTCTGAGGTTGCTGTGAGCTAGGCTGATGCCACGGCACTCACTCTAGCCAGGGCAATAAAGTGAGACTCAGTCTCAAAAAAAAAAAAAAAAAAACATAACTGGCAGCCAGGAACAGTGGCTCATACCTGTAATCCCAGCATTTGGGAGGCTGAGGTAGAAGAATCGCTTGAGGCCAGGAGTTCAGGACCAGCCTGGGCAACATAGAGACTTTGTCTCTACAAAAAATAAAAAAATTAGGTGGGCATGGTAGTGCACCTGTAGTCCTAATGGAGGCTGAGGCAGGAGGATCACTTAAGCCCAAGAATTGGAGACTGCAGTGAGCTATGACTGCGCTTACTGCACTCCAGTTTGGGTAACAGAGTGAGACCTATTCTCTCTCTCAAAAAAAAAAAGGAAGGTTATATTGAGGCAACTAAGACCAACTGAAACTAGCAAACAAGAATATTTATTCATCTAATTTGATTCTATAGAACACAAAATGGGATCTGTTAAGTACTGCATGTGTGTATTCCTGGTTCTTCTCAGGCATTTCTAGCTCTTCTAAGAAATTATTTCTCTATTTTGAAAAAAAAAATTCTCCAGTTGATTTTATAACTCACTCTTTCTACAGCCCTTTCAGTCAGGGAATTCTTCCATATATCTGACTTAAATTCACTATTTTCAGTTTAAGTCTTTCTCTTCTTGTTCAGATCTCAGTAGAAATGCAAAATAATTCATTATTATCTTCTATGTAAGACATCATTACAAATCCAAAGACTTTTCAGTTGTACCTTTGCCTTCTCTTCGAAACTGAACAATTCTCATTTGAATATCACATACTTTAATTCCATGACAAAATAAGCCTCTGATTTTCCTTGTGTAGAAATAACATTTTGAAATGTTTCTGATAACTATCAGAGTTAATAAAAATCATTAAACAAAGCAAATTTTATTAAAGCCATTGAACTTTACTGAAAACTAATTTCTCATCTTATTCTCTTAACTGTAAATTACATATAATTAAGAGTTTTGTCATCTAAATGACAAAAATCTAGTGCTACAAAATATTTAACACCTAACCTTATCTAACAGATGTAGTTCATATAACTCTATTTTCTAGAGATGACTGGTTTTCTCACTCTTAAGGTTTGAGGAACACCTAAGTATCCTGTACTTTCTGCATAAATTCCACCTACATGTGAATTTTTTTTATTGTTGTGTTTTTATAAGCTAAATATGTGAAGATTTTATCAATGAATTTGAACTCTAGAACCAGACTACTGGGTTGAAATCCCAGCTTGGCTATTTACTAACCATGCAACCATGAGACAAGTTATTTAATTTTTCTATGTCTCAGTTTCCCAGTGGTAAAATTCAGATAGTAGTAGTACCTATAGGACTATTTTAACATTTTATTTGGAAATAATTTTTGGCTTACAATAAAGTTATAAAAACAGTACAGAGAATTTCAGTATACCTTTCAATCAGTTTCCTCTAAGATAACATCTTACATAACCACGATTATCAAAACTAAGAAATTAACAGTGATAATGTTGTTAGCTAAACTACACAACTCATTTTGATTTCACCAGTTTTTCTACTAATGCCCTTTTTCTCTTCCAAGATCCCATCATCAAAGATCCACATTACATTTAGTTGTCATACCCCTTAGTCTCCTCTGATCTGTGACATGTTTTCCACCTTTCCTTGTTTTCACGATCTTAACACTTTTGAAGAATACTGGTCAGTTATTTTGTATAATTTAGATTTATGTGATTTTTTTATGATTAGGTTGAGATCACGCATTTTTGGCAAAACTACCACAGAACTGATGTGCCTTTCTAGGTGCATTATAACAGAGGGTACAGAAAGGCCCATTAAAGTCTTATTCCTGGTGATGTTAACCTCGATCATTGGGTTATTGGTGGTGTCTACAGGGTTACTCTGCCATAATAATGTTTTTCCCTTTGTAAATAATAAATATCTTGTAAAAGACCTGAATCTACCTTGTAGCTCCCAGCTAGACTCTAAGCAAGAAGACGACAGAGTCTTAGTTTTGTTAGCTACTATATTCCCTAGGACATAGCGCCGTTCCTGCTACACAGTAAATATCTGTTAAATGAATAAATAACTGTTAAGATTCTATATGATTCTTAGAATGGAAGCTTTAAAAAGCAAAGATGTGTTCTGCACAGTATATACCTTAATGATGATTTTCTTAAAAAACTATTTTTGGAAAAAAAAAATCTGCCTTATAATGGGTAAAGATGAGTACTAGGAATAACACCAGAGATAGGAGGGTAAAAGCCAGACTATGAAGGGCTTTAACTCAGAAGAGTTTGGGACTTCATCTCAAATGAGAAGTCTATTGGGGTATTTTGGCAAGATTTTATTCCATCTCACAACGGTAGATAGCAGCGAGGTTTATTTATTATAGTATTTATCAACTATAAAAGTCATATAGTATTTTTCCTTTTGTGACTGCCTTATTTCTCTTAACATAATGTCCTCAAGATTCATCTCTTGTAGCATCTGGCAGAATTTCCTGCCTTTTTAAGGCTAAATAATATTCCTTTGTATATATGTATCACATTTTGTTTATCCATTCATCTGTGGATGGACACTTGTTTGTCTCCATCTTTTTCAGCTACTGTGAATAATGCCACTATGAACATGGCTATAAATGAGTTGGTTGTCGTTTTATGAAGTATACTTTTATTAGGTTATTAAGTATGAAATATCTGATTTCTTTTAAGTACTAAGTTTGACAGTTGATATCTCTGACATTTCACTTTAACACTTCTTATTTTATTTTTATTATATCAGTCTTTCAAATACGTTTTGGCTTGTGATTGTCTTTCACTTTTTTTTTTTAGAACAGTTTTTATGAAACCATGGATAAGTCGAAAATTTGTGTTATTTTCAAATATGAGTTTTGTTGTGGAACCAATGCAGCACAGACAGCTCGAAATATCAACAAAGTGTTTGGGAAGGATGTGGCTAATGAATGCACAGTAAGTACGTCAATGGTCTGAGAAGTTCCATTCTGGTGATTCTAATCTTGATAATGAGCCACATGGTTGACCTGAGACCACAGTGGATAATGACGAACTTGAAAGCTATAGTGGAAGTGAATCCATCTCAACCTATCTACGCATGAATTAGCAACAAGGTTTGACATTACTATTCCAACAACATTGGACCATTTGAAACAAATGCGCAAAGTAAAGAAACTGGATAGATGGGTACTGCATGAATTAAACAACCATCAGAAGAGAAATCGTCTCAAAGCTTGCCTTTCTTTGCTGTCATGATATAAAGGCGAACCATTTCTACATGATATTGTTACCCATGATGAAAAATGGATTCTTTTTGATGATAGCAAGCATTCAGCACAATGGTTGGACAAAGATGAAGTGCCAAAACATAGTCCAAAACCGAATATTCATTAAAAAAAAAAGCTAATGGTGTCTGTTTGGAGGCTAAGCACTGGTATTATCCACTGCAGCTTCATGAAACCTGGTCAGTTGATTACAACAGATATCTACTGCAACCAAATTGGATGAAATGATGAAGATGCTTGCGATTAAGCAGCTGAAATTGGTCAACAGGGACAGGCCAATCCTCCTGCAAGACAACGCTCCACCACATGTCGCACAAACAATGCTGCTCACACTACAGAAGCTGGACTTGGAAACTCTCTGTCATCCACCATATTCACCAAATCTTGCACCAACTGACTACCATTTCTTCCAGGCTTTGGACTACTTCTTACAAGGAAAAACACTGAATTCTTAACGAGCTGTGGAAAATGCCTTTCACAATTTCATTTTCACTTGCTCTCCAGGCTTCTTTGCTGCTGGCATAAACAAGCTACCATTAAGACGGCAAAACTGTGTCAATAGTTTAGGCGCATACTGTGATTATATTGCTTCTTGTTTGAGATATAATAAACTACACTTCTGACTCAAAGTCAGACATTTCATATTTAAATGACCTTAAAAAAGAACAGAGAGCCAGGCATGGTAGTGTGGTGTCTGCAGTTCCAGGTACTTCGGAGGCTGAGGCAAGAGGACTTCTTGAGCCCAGGAGTTCAGGACTGTAGTATGCTATAATAATGCCTGTGAATAGCCCCTGTACTCCAGTCCAGCCTGGGCAACACAGCAAGAACCTGTAAAGAAAGAAAAGGACAGAAAAGGAAAGAAAAGAAGAATAGAAACTCTGAAAACCCTATGCATTTCTAAATGTCTTAATGTAAGTGTTGGTTCTCAGAAAAATCTTAACCATTCAAGTTAGAAGCTAGAAAGCAAATGGAAAGGTGGTAACTGACTTAACAGACCCCATAAAGATCAATTTTAGGCTGGGCACAGTGGCTTATACCTGTAATCTTAGCACTTTGGGAAGCCCAGGTTGGAGGTTCACTTGAGTCCAGGAGCTCAAGACCAGCCTGGGCAACACAGCGAGACCCTGACAATACAGAAAATTTAGAAATTAGCTGGGCATGGTGGTGCACACCTATAGTCCCAGCTATTCAGGAGGCTGAGGCAGGAGGATGGCTTGAGCTCAGTAGTTCAAGGTGGTTACAGTGAGCTATGATCGGGCCACTGCATTCCAGCCTGGGTGACGGAGTGAGACTCTTGTCTCTTTAAAAAAAAAAAAAAAAATCCAATCTTAAACGGACAATAAGAAAAGCTGAGAAACATTTTGATTTGGGTCACAGAGCCCCCAAATGGCTCAGGAACTGTATGCACCAAGCACATCTAGAAATAAGGGTGAAAAGAGCTAAAAACAAAAGGAATGGACAAAAGTCTGTTTAACAGGTCCACTGACAGCCTCTTACATCCCCTCCTCTACATAGCCAGGTAGGTCCCTCTTCTACCTCATCAGAAGATTAGAAGTTTATGCTGCTAGGCCAGGCACAGCAGTGCACACTTGTAATCCTGGCACTCTGGGAGGCTCAGGCGGGTGGATCGTTCGAGCTCAGGAGTTCAAGACCAGCCTGAGCAAGAATGAGACCCCGTCTCTACTAAAAATAGAAAGAAATTAGCTGGACAACTAAAAATATGCGGAAAAAATCAGCGGGGCATGGTGGCACATGCCTGTAGTCCCAGCTACTTGGGAGGCTGAGGCAGTAGGATTGCTTAAGCTCAGGAGTTGAGGTTGCTTTGAGCTAGGCTGATGCCACGCACTTTGGCCCAGGCAACAGAGTGAGACTCTGTCTCAAAAAAAAAAAAAAAAGAAGTTCATGCTGCAGAGAAAGGAAAACAGAGGGTTTCTGGACCAGGGAATGCAAGGTACAATTGAAGGATAGAGTACAAACAGTATCAAAAACAAGGAGACTAAATCCATTTACTGTATGTTATGACTTTAAACCCTCTCTCCATTCAGTTCCAGGAATGCTAACAACCAGGATTATGCTCTCCAGCAGTACACTGAATGATTCTTCTTTAGGAAATCTGACCAGCAATGACTTAAAGACCTAACATCACAGACTCCCAAAAAAAGAACTCAGCCAGACTGTTCTACAGTGAAGCCCCAGAAACCCAAACAAGAGCTCAAAATAAAATTTTTAGTGTTTAACTCTTTTAAAAAGAAACAGACAGCCAAGAATCATTACTTTCCGAGGACCCCATGAAACAGGAAATAGAGAAACTAAAACAAACAGAGGTGAAAAGCAATTTACAAAAACTGAGTATACAGGAAGAAAAAAGCCACATAGCTCATTAAACATCCTCAAAATGACAAGAGAAAATACAGGAATCAACAAGATGTTACAGAAAAGGAACATTCAGAAAACAAAGACTTCTTTGAAATTAACACGAGCAGAAATAAAACTTAAGAATGGAAGAATGTTGAGAAAAAGTGGCAAGATAAAATCAGAGGATCAATACAGGAAGTCTAATAAGAATTCCAGAGAACTGAAAATGGAGAAGGAAGTGTCACATTAGTATGTCAAGAAAATTTCCTAAAACTAAAGAACATGAATTCCCCATTTTAAAGGATTTAAACCTAGCATCCAGCACATAAAATGAAAATTGACACATCACTGTGTCAAAAGAACAAGAGTCAAAATGGCAGCACTAGAATACATCTACAAAGCAATACGTTAATGTCTTCAAACTTCTGAAAAAAGAATACATCCAACCTAGAATTCTAAACCCCACCAAACTTATCACTGTAAGGATTATATGAATACATTTTCAGATACAAAATTTCAAAAAATTTCCTCCCATGTTCCTTTTATTAGGAAGTTATCTACTGGAGGGTATGTATGTTCAACATATTGAGGTAATAAAACAACAAAGAAAACACATATTCTAAGATACAAGGGATCCAACTAACACAAGCAAGAAGAGAATCCCAAAAATGATGGTAAAAGAGGAGCCCAGGCTGACAGCTATACACCAGTCAGGGAGGGTAACCAGTATAAATTAGAACAAGTCAGAAGGTTCTGGAAGAAACCCAGAGATCTGAAAGATTTCCCAAGGAGATCAAACTGACCAATAACCTGATGCATTCTTACATACTAAGAGGGGATTTACACTGTTGGTAAAGAGTCTGGGGATAAATCAGTAATACACATATGAATTAAACACAGGGAAAAATCAAGTCAAATAGTGACACAAAACAAAAAGTTTATGCAAAGAGAATACAAGTAATCACTATTTTCCTAATAACAATAATGTAAAGATTATTGATCTAACCAAAATATATGAGATTTACATACAAGGAATGGGGAAAACACCTCCAGATTAGCAATGTCATATTAGAAAGGAAAAGAACTGGCCGGGAGCGGTGGCTCACGCCTGTAATCCTAGCTCTCTGGGAGGCCGAGGAGGGCAGATTGTTTGAGGTCAGGAGTTCGAAACCAGCCTGAGCAAGAGCGAGACCCCGTCTCTACTAAAAATAGAAAGAAATTAATTGGACAACTAAAAATATATAGAAAAAAAATTAGCCGGGCATGGTGGCACAGGTCTGTAGTCCCAGCTACTCGAGAGGCTGAGGCAGTGGCCCAGGAGTTTGAGGTTGCTGTGAGCTAGGCTAACCCCACAGCACTCACTTTAGCCAGGGCAACAGAGTGAGACTCTGTCTCAAAAAAAAAAAAAAAAAAAAAGAAAGGAAAAGAACTAAGGCTTGGAGAGGTTAAGTAACTTGTCCAAGATCACACTAAAAACCCTGGGTCAAGATTAGAACCAAAGCCTGATTCTCTCTAGAGTTGTCATTATCATAATATATTGCCTCCTTAAAAAGAAAAGCTCATCTATATAGCATGAGAATAGATTTAAGAATTTCAGAATGATATTAAAAATTATAAAATTTGTTTTCCTGGAGATTTTTAAGAATAGGATGCAGTAACTTAATAGTTTAACTGTCACAGCCAAGAAGACCACAGACCTAATGACTGAATATAATATCCTGGATGGGATCCTGGAACAGAAAAAGGACATTAAATAAAAATTAAAGAAATCCGAATAAAATATGGACTTTAGTTAATAATAATATATCAATAATGGTTCATTAACTGTGAGAAATATGCCATACATGTAAGGTGTTAATAATAGAGGAAATTGGGCATGGGTATATGCGAACTCTCTGTATTATCTTTGCAATTTTTCTGTAAATCTAAAACTATTCTAAAATAAAGTTCATCTTTAGAAAACAGAATGCAGACAGGCAGGGTGGCTCACCTCTGTAATCCTAGCACTTTGGGAGGCCAAAGTGGGAGTATTGCTTGAGGCCAGGAGTTTGAGACCAGCCTGAGCAACAAAGCAAACCTGAAACCCTGTCTCTACAAAAAAATAAGAAAAATTAGCCAGACCTGGTAGCACATGCCTGCAGTCCCAGCTACTCAGGCAGATCATTTGAGCCCAGAAGTTTGAGGTTGCAGTGAGCTGTGACAACGCCACTGCACTCTAGCTCAAGCAATAGAGCAAGACCCTGTCTCAAAAAAATAAAACAAAACAAAAAAACAAATCCAGAATGGGAAAGCTCTATATGTACAAATACGAAAAGATGTCTAGAACATATTAAGTGAAAAAAGCAAGGTACAGAATAAAGTCTGATACATTTTATGCTAAGGAAAGGGAGGATAAGAAATTATATTAATATGTGTTTGCATCTGCCTAAAGAAATTCTGGAATACACACAAGAAACTAACATGTGTAATTACTAAAGGAGGTGGGAGTAGGGTGAGGAATGGGTGGGAATAAATTTTCTCACAGTATACTTTTTTATATAATTTTGACTTGTGAAATATGTGGCTGTATCACCTATTAAAAATAAAGTTAGAGAAATACAGAGTGGTCCAGTTTAAAGCTCTAAGACAAATGAATCAGATGACCTCTCAAAGTCTCTCCAATTCAATTCAAGAATTTCAACTAAAAGATGCTCAAACTGTTAGCAAATGTGCCTTCTGTGAGACTCAATGCTCCTGTCACTCCTTATGTCACTTTTAGCTCTACTTTTAAAAGCAGCTGCACTAATCACACTATATTGTATTAGAAATTATATGACACTATAGCAGTTTTCAATAAACATTTGCTAAATTAAAATAATATTTACCGAGTACTTCCCAAGTGCCAGGCACTTTTCTAAATGCTTTATTTTTTTAAGTAAATTTTACAATAACTCTATGATAGGTCTTATTATTATCTTTATTTTATAGATAAAGGAAATTGAAGCCTAAAGATATGTTGAGTAATATAGCAAAGGTCAGTGACTAGTGCTACAATATGACACGTAGACTGACTCTCAATCTCTAGCACTCTAAATTACTAGCTCTACTGTTTAGTTTTACGGCTTCAAAACATGATATGAAAAACATTCCCCTTGAGTGTTCTAACTTGCAACATGAAGCTGTAAGAAGGTACAAATGGCTTGATATCATCTAATCCCGTGGTTCTCAAAGTGTGGTCCACTGACCCCTCAGGATCTCCCAAGATCCTTCAGGAAGTTTACAAACCTGCTGGAGGTCAAAACCATTTTCATAATATTAAGATGTTATTTGACTTTTTCAGTCTCATTATCTCATGAGTGTAGTTTCCCAGAGCCTACATATGTGATATTACAACAGATTGAATGCAGAAGCAGCTATGAGAATCTAGCTGTCTTCTATTCGGTCAGATATTAAAGAGATCCACAAATATGCAAGACGATGCCACTCTCGTTAAATTTTTGTTTGGAAAATAGTTTTTTCTTTTTTCATAAAAAAGATTATGTTACCATGTAATGGTTTTACTACTATTATTTTAAAATGTATTAAATATTTTAAAATTTTTCTGATTTTCAATACAGTAAATAGTGATATAAACTATATGTAAACAGAGCTCTTTTGGGTCCTCAACAATTTGTAAGAACATAAACGGATGTAAAGAAAAAGTTTCAGAACCACTGATCTAGCCAATATAAACTGTTCAGTACCGCTGCTCTGACAAGTAAGCCACTTTTTCCTTATCTGGCATATTGCAATTCAAAAGAGTTGATGTTAAAAAGGCAACATAAAGTAAAAGAAGAAGTACTAAGCCAGGTATGTGCTTCTCCTTGTCATTACACTTCCTAATTTATAATGGATAACATTCAGCTGGACGTGGTGGCTCATGCCTGTAATCCTAGCACTCTGGGAGGCCCAGGCAGGAGGATAGATCGAGGTCAGGAGTTCAAAACCAGCCTGAGCAAGAGCAAGACCCCGTCTCTACTAAAAATAGAAAGAAATTAGCTGGACAACTAAAAATATATAGAAAAAATTAGCCGGGCATGGTGGCGCATGCCTGTAGTCCCAGCTACTCGGGAGGCTGAGGCAGAAGGATTGCTTAAGCCCAGGAGTGTGAGGTTGCTGTGAGCTAGGCTGATGCCACGCCACTCACTCTAGCCCAGGCAAAAGAATGAGACTATTTCTAAAAAAAAAAAAAAAAAAAAGATCATGAAGATTGATGTCATCAACTCAATCTGTTT
>CAUYSK010119497.1:0-52987 GCA_963575035.1 Avahi laniger
AATGGGCTCCAGCTCTATCCAGGATAATACAAGAGGTGCTAGATCACCATTGTTTTTTGTGATTGAGTAGAACTCCATGGTATACATATACCACATTTTATTAATCCACTCATGTATTGATGGGCACTTGGGTTGTTTCCACATCTTTGCAATTGTGAATTGTGCTGCTATAAACATTCTCATGCAGATGTCTTTTATATAGAATGTCTTTATCCCCAGAGCAGTTGAAAACAGAGGAGGAAGGAGTAAATCTCTAGATTGGAGTTTTTGAGATTGGAGACCTTCAGCCAAGAGACATCTTCCTGGGTGGAGGAATATGTAAAAGGTTAAATAGGAGGCACGTGAAACTTTGAGTTCCTTTTTTTCTTGCTCATAAAACCCACCAGCTCAGAACCTCGGGAATCTCACCATCTTTTCCTTGCTTCCTGCAATCAGAGTCTGAAAATAGCTGAGAATGGAAATGTTGGAATTTAGATTATGCCTTTAGAGTAAGACAGACCTGGACTGGAGCCTGGTAAATGGTCAGTGCTCTGTAAATTGTGTGTATTATTACTTTTACTCTCAATTCAGCTTTTGTACTCTGTCACATTGATCCCTAATCTTCCCTTGAATGTTCTGTGTTGAGGAGCCTTTAAGTGATTAGTTTTGGATTCTTAGCTTTTATATTCCACATTTTGAATTCTGTCCATGTAGTCAACTTACCCATGTTAATTGCAGCGTTCTCAATTCAGAAGACATTTCTCAGATACAGAGCCTATTCCAAAGCATTCAAAGAGGACTGATAGGTCATTCTGGAATGGGCTCTATTCTGCTTTCCAAATTTATTTTTTCTTTTCAACCTGTTCCAGAACCCATCACTTTAAAGACCCTCATTTTACTAACAGGGTTTTATGCAACAATTTTACTCCCCCCAAACATATTAACCAATTTTGCCAGGAAATCTTATAGGAAGGGTTAAGGGCCTCTGAGACCTAGTTTAGAAAATATACACATTTGTGCTTATTTTCTTCTCTTCTTGTCTGCTGATAAGAGCTTTGCTACCCTACAGCTAGTGACTCTGCTAGGATTTTTGCCAGTTTTTGGGTTGTTTCATTTTGGCATGTTCCTTGGCCTCAGAAGTTTCCTTTTCCCCACCTCTACTTACCATGTTTTGCTCTTAGCAGGCACCTTTCTTTCCTGGCCGTATCTCAGGTCATCCTTACTTTGGAGTGAGATGTCATTGTAAGCCCAAGAATAAGTTTAAAAATGATGATAATCATAATCGGTAAGATTTACTGAGCATTCATCATGTACTAGACACTATTGTGACCACTTTGTATATATGAATGCATCTAAGTCTCACAACTGCCCTATAAAATAGGTACAATTATTATCTCCATTTTATATAATAGATGGGGAAACTGCTGCAAGAGAGGTTCAGTTCCTTGTCCAGGGCAGCACGATGGCAGCAAGTGGACAGCAGGTAGTCTGACAGCAGGTGCCTGAACGTTCAGGAGCTGACTGTGGAGAATCTTCCTCTGTAGGCATCTCTAGTCTCTGAACACTGACATCTAGGATCCTGGCTTGGATGGTCCTGCATAAGGCACACTTGTCATCGGCAAGAGCACAACGTAAGAACATTTCCTACGATATTTACAAAATGCTGGAATAATGTGTCATTTCTGTGAATCCCTATAGAAGCAAGTTTGCCAGGCAGCCTTTATGATATTCTTTTTGTACTCAGAAAAAAATAAAATTATGAAGTAATTAAAAAAAAAAAAGCTAAAGTAAGGTCATCTCCCTCCTCTTAACAGAGTGCTGAGGAAGGTATTTTTAGAGCTTGTTTTCCAAACAAAGGGAGTTGAGCTGAAGAAGTCACTTTCATTTGAAAATCAGGTGAAAGTCAACATTGACACTTATAAAATTTAAAAATGACAGTTCCTGAGGAGGGTATCTTCCCATGCAAACTAATTCATAGGGTCAAAAACAGATTAGGTAAAATTCAGTTGAACAACAGGTAATTTTGAAAAGAGTCAATTTAGAAACTATCCAGTAAGCAGGAGTTAAGACGTCTGCAATTATTTTTTGGTTTATTCTAAAGCTGACTTGTGTAGACACAGCCTGCATGTGCAAAAGGGACCATAATTTGAAACATGCTGCTGCCCACCAAACAATGAAATGAACAATAAACAAAGGAAACCTTTCCAAAGGCTCTCTTCATTTACATTCTGAGATTACTGGCCTCATCTCTGCTGAAATAGCCTTGCGCTACCCCCAGCCATCCAAAAGCATAATCAGGTGCTACCGGGAGCTTTTGCTCCAGCAAACTGCATGGAGAATATTTGAGTGCTGCCAAGACTATAGGTGCCTGTTTCAAGTTGTCATAGAATATGCTATAACGTGTCATAAATAAGGGAGGTATATTTATAAATCTGACATTAAAAATGTGTTCCTAAAATATCTCGTGTGTTCCCTGGCCATGTCAGCACAGAAATAATGTTTAGTATTTGTTTATTTTACCGGACCACCCCATGAACCTAGGGGAAACATGTTAGAAAAAAAATTATAGCTACGCCAACTATTCTGGGAGATACACGAGCCCTCCATGTTTATCAGGTTGAGGGCACTGTATTTTGATGTCAATAAGCAATTTTTCCAGCCCGGTCTCCTGCCCGACCCTTTTAATCCATCAATATATTATTAGAGATAAAGTTGGTGGATGCCTGCTGCAGTTAGAAGATAAATGACATCTCTGAAGTCAGGCATTAAAGACTAGATTAAGGCCTTGTGACACCGTTTTCAGTGCTCATCTGTGCACTTCTGTTCAACCTATCACACTGAGTGACAAGAAAGAAAAATAATGAACTGGGCCAGGGGAAGAAGAAGGAAAAAAAAGGCAGAAAAAGAGAGAGATTTTTTTTTTCCCCCTAACACACAAACTACATCAGTTCACACTCGGGATTAGACTGCATTTAAAGAAAGGAAAAAAGAAAAGAAAATAGGGAATTGGGAAGGACAGGGAACGGGCTGTCCTATAAAGATGAAAATAGGCAAGCAAAAGGGCCATTAAAGCCAAGAAGTCCATTTCTGCCTGGTCCATGTGGCTTTCGGTACCCCACTTGCCTCCAGCCTCTCCCCCACAGATGTCTCCCAGTTGGCTTCCAGTTGCTCTAGGAACTGCTCCATTCCTGACCTGGGAGTGCGACATAAATCTTGTTAAGAGGCAGCACTCAGTTCTAAATCTTGGTGAATCATGTTCTTCCATTCTCACTGAAGGATTTCCTTCACACTGCTATCATGGGTCTGGTTGGGGGTATTAAAGATTTTTGTAACTCTGTCTACGAATAGTGATTTGAATATGGCTCCTGAGTTGACAAATACAAATGCCGAATTTTTTCTCACTGTGTGGAAAACAGCAGCCACAAATGAACTGCACGGTGGAAGTGAAAGGAAAGAGAGATGCAGGAGAGAGGGGACTAATCAGTAGAAAGCATCCAGGTTTGTGGGCAGGGGGCTGGGGCTTCTACTGTAAGGCCAATTACATCCCAGTTCTCTTTCTCAATCATTTAAGTAGGAATTCAACCACCTTCCCTTCACATATGTTATGTCATGTTTGTGAGGACACCTTTTTTTGTAGACCTCTTTTGCTCCCAGCACTTCCACAGTCCTCATTAGAATCCAAGTCCATGAGACATTTTTGTGTACCATGGAAGTTCCTCCATCAACATGTGTTAACTGATTGATGACTCCCAAACACCTACCTCTGGCCCCAATCTCTTTCCCTAGTTCCTGTTGAATGTATCATATAAATTCTGTCATCGTAAACATCTGTCATCTCTGATCCAACATCTGGCTTTATGGCAAACATCTCCTGCTGTTCATGTTGTCATCTGTGGTCAATAGGTTCAGTCCGTTTCTAAGTCCTGGCATTTTTTCCCCTTTCCCTCTTGCATACCACTTGTTCCTTCCTCATCCCTTTCTTTAGCCCCAGTTCCAGGCCTCATTGTCCCAGGCTTTATCTCCCGATTCTTTCTCTGTCCCTCAAATCCACCATGCCAGCTGCCACAAGATCGATATTCCCCAAACTCCTCTTTGATTGTGACATTCCCTATTCAGAGCCACCTACATCTATAAAACAAAGTTCAAGTTCTTTATCATATCATTAAGATCCTGCAGATTCTGATCCAACTGCTTTTCTAGTCTCATCTTTTTCTCTTCCTCAACTAAAACCTAGGCTTCAGCACAGTAGTTCTCATGCTTCAGACATGGTTATCATTTACTCATCTCTGTTTGTTTGCTATTACTCTTCCTTATTTTGAAATTTTCTTCCTGGACGCCTCCACCTGTCCAAACCCTGTACTTTCTCTGGCTCACGCTTCTTCTCTTCCATGTGGCTGTCTCTGTCTTCCCTCAGCTAGGGGGTTTCTGCCTCCTCTGAGATACTGTGCCTCACCCTGGCAGAATGGTTTTGTTTTTAAGTGGTAGGACCTAGCTTGGCTCAGAAAGTCAACTGATTAGAAGATTTGGTGATCACAGAAGAGGCAGGGGTCACTGGGTCTCAAGGAATCCAACTAGAGGATTGCCATATCCTTAAAACTCTCCTTGTTTTGCCTCTACTTCTTTGTAAATGTTGAGTTCATTCTCTCTGGCTGCCTCAGTCTACTTGCATTGCTATTACAAAATATCATAAATGAGGTAGCTTATAAAAATAGAAATTTATTACTCACAATTCTCAAGTTTTGTAAGTTTAAGATCAAGGCACTGGCAGATTTGGTGTCTGGTGAGGGCCTGCTTTCTAGTTCACAGATGGCACCTTCTCACTGTGTCCTCACCTGGTGAAAGGGGCAAGGCAGCTCTCCGGGGCCTCTTTTATAAGGGTGCTAATCCCAACTATAAGGCTTCCACTTCCATGATTTACTCACCTCCCAAAAGGCCCCACCTCCTTATACTATTGCCTTGGGGGTTAGGATTTTAACACATAAATTTTGGGGGAATACAGACATTCAGACCACAGCAGCAGCTGATGGCAGGATTCTTCCACATCAAAGGTTGGGTTGTGGGGTGGTTAAACAATGCTGATGGCTCTAGTCTCATATTTTCCCTACCAGAGACACATTGATACTTGGGCTCTCTGACTCCAGATGGAAATGTCCTGAGCAAGGTATCTGATTAATCCAGTGATTATCAGATGTGAGCCAAAAAACTGAGGCCTGGCAGGGGGCCGCAGGGGAGGAGGTATGAGGATTGGCCAAGTCTGAGCACATGTCCTCTAATTTGGCCAGGGAGGTTGTGGTAGATTGTAGAAGTGGCCACGATGTTTCACTCCTGCCTGTGACTTTGTAACTCCTCCCATCAGGAGGTGGAGTCTATTTCTCCACCTCTGGAATCTAGGCTGGACCTAGCCCTTGTTGGTGTCAGAAGAATGCAGCAGAAGTGATGCTGTGCCAGTTCCACGCCTAGGCCTCAAGAGACTGCATACTTCCACCCTCTCGGAGACCTGCCACCACCGTGTGAACAAGTCTGGGCTGGCCTGTATGGTAATGAGAGACATGTGGCTCACTCATCCTTGTCATCCCAATTGACAACCAATCAATCATAAGAAGAAGAGCTGCTTAGTGAGTCATCAGTGCCATCAGTGTACCCAGCTGAGATCAGAAGAACCATCTAGATAAGCCCAGACAAAAATGTCTACCCACAACTATATAAACAGTTGTTGCTTTAAGCCACTAAGTTTTGGGCATTGTGTTATATAGCACAATTGATAAGAAGATGGAATCTGTATGAGAGCTGCTCCCCTTGGAACCATATAGTTTAGAGTAGAATATTTCCCAGAAGCAGGAAAGCAGTGTTTTGGGCAGACAAAACCATGAATGGAAGATACAGCCACTTCCAGGCCCTTAACGTGAGACTACTGCATTCTTTTTTCTCTCCAACTAGACAGTGGACTCCTGAGGGCACTGCCTGATCTGGTTCATCTCCCCCAGTAATTAGCAGAGGCTCTCACATACGTCAGATACTCAGTGAATCTTAGTTAAATGAGTAACTGGATGGGATGTTATTCTACCATAATTCTAGTTTATGAGTGCATTAGACTTAAAGGTTTTATCACTGACTTACTGCTAAACCTTGAAACCTTAGGGATATTCCTCAAAAAAAAATCTTCCTTATGCTACATAAAAATGCAGATCTAGTGCCATATCCCAGCAATAGTTCTGATAAAATTCAGAACTAAACCACTTCATAGGAAGGAAATACTTCTAGCCGTACTCACAGAACAGCTTTTATCCATTCTCCCTGCAAAAACTGAGTCTGTTCTTTGTTCATCAAAGATGAAACATTCATAGCTGCCATTTGTTGTGTATCCAATATGAGTCAGATACTGTGCTTGTCATTAAGTAAATATTATCTCATTTAATTTAATCCTCAAAATAGTCCCACGAAGTAATTATTATTTTTATTTTATAAAGGAAGAAATTGAGACTCAGGGAAGTTAAATATAATTGATCAAGTTCACATGGGTAGTAAGCATCCAAGCCATGATTTGAATACAGACCTTTCCGTATTTGAATAATGCTGCTGGAGGGTAGGGGGTACTTCGCCAATCTCTCTATATTGGTCTGGTTCTTACTCTTGGGATTATATCATCACTGAGTTCTTCATTCTAGATGTTTCTCCTCTTTTTTTGCCTTTTCAGAAACATCTCCGAGATAATTATTTTATTTAGCTTACCATAGCCTGTAAAGCACAGATGTCTGTTTAGGGTCATGCCCAGCCATGGCTTGGCTATGAACTGTAAGAAACAGTTACCATTACTAAAATGCTTGGGAGTAACCTATAAAAATATTTAAACATGTACATAGCTTCAACTAGCCACCTTTCAGTCCATTGTGAACACAGCTATGCAAGTTCAAGAGGTGATCATAAGATACGACCTCTGTCTTCATGGACCATATAGTCTGGTGGGAAAGACAGTCTTCTTGTACCTAATGACCTGTTAATGAGGGATGTACATTAAATGCTGGGGGCAAAAGGACATACATAGGAGGGTCACAGTGGAGGGGGAAACAACTTCCATTGGCAGGAATCGGGGTGAGTTTACAGAGGATATAGGCACGAGCTGAGTCTTGGAGGACAGATGGAAATTAGAAAGGCAGAGCTGGTGTGGCATTCTAGTTTAGTGCCCTTGTTCAAAAATGCTTACTAGGTCCCCAAGACAGAGAAAGAACATACCATTGTCTTCATCTTCATTTCTGGCCAGCAATGTATGAGGAGGGTCACGGTGATGGAACAGGGAGTATTATAGGTTCAAGGTACAGGAAATGAGATCCTCTGAATTTTTGGGAATCTCTAGGTCTCAGTGACAGTGCCTAGTTTAGATTGGCATGTCCACTTAGACTATTTCAATGTATTGTCTTGATTATAAGGAAGATATTTTTAATTCTGAAAGTATCAAAGTATGAGACCTACAGTGGGAAACATCAAGTTACATGAGGTGAAACCCACAAAGTAATAAAGGAAACAGATTTCAATAGACACAAGAAACTGATTTAAAATGTTCTTTAGAGAAAGTACTGGGGGAAAAAAACCCTGGATATTCTTAAGAAAATGTAAAGGAATTTTTAAAAATCCAAGTTTCTGTTAAATTTAAAATTAATGTTTATCCTCTGCTTTGATTGCTATGAGAGGTCCAAAAACCTTTTAAGCAATTGGCAATTTTATTTTGAAAACAAGACAAATATTTAAAATAAAGCCAAAACATTATATGATTGCAGCAGGTTGAGTAGTGTCTCCCCAAAAGGCATGCCCACCTAGAACCTCAGAATGTGACCTTATTTGAAATAAAAGTCCTTGTATATGTAATTAAGGTAAGAGTTGAGATGAGATCATAGTGGATTAGGATGGTACCTAAATCCAGTGTCAGGTGTCCTTAGAAGAAGAAACGAGAACATAGATGGGAATGAAGAGGGTCCTTAGGTGAAGACAGGGAAGAGACTGAAATTGCATTGCCACAAACCAAGACATGCTAGAGTCACTGGAAGCTGGAAGAGGCAAGGAAGAATTCTCTCCTAGAGCCTTTGGAGGGAAGGGCGCTGTGCCATCCCCTTGGGTTTGGACATCTAGCTTGAAGACCTGGGAAAAAACAAATTCCTGTTGTTTTAAGCCACCAGTTTGTGGTAATATGTTACAGCAGCACTAGAAAAATAATAAAAATTAAAGCATTGGGTTTCAGAGAAGAAGGGGATGTGGAACAGGCAGGACTTCCTGGAGGAGTCAGATTGGAAAATGGAAGCCTTCAGGTAAGTGAAGAGGAGAGGAGGGCTTTGCTGGCATGAGGAACAGCAGTAGCAAAGGTGTTGAGGTGAGAATGCATGAGACTGGGGAGACTTTTGCATGGATACCTGGACTCCCTTTGATTTATTCTCGGAGTAACTTCTAGATTTCCTGTCTCTTGATATAGATACATCCATAGAAACAGTCTCACATTTAACAATAATAATAAGGGGACTATTTTTGGTTCCTATATAGACCAAAGAAGATTGAAAGGAAAAATCAGGAAGATCGTGAGAAATGAGGTGGAGGCTTTCCCAAGAGGGGGACAATATGAGTGAAGCTGGTAAAGCACTCGTTGGTATATATGTGTACTATATTATCTAGCAGGATATGTGTAAACAAACAAACTAGATAACTAACGTACTAACAAAACACAAGGGAGTAGTGAGAGGCAGAGAAAAAACTGGACTCAGCATGTGTGCAATCTCCAGTTGGGTAAGAAGGGCAAGGCGGTAGGGGAGAGAGAGTAAATTAAAACCTCTGTGAGTGCTCCTGTGCCCTCTCCCACCACCGGGTGGTGTCATCAGTTAATCACAGCTCGGTTGCAGCTCTGAATGGCAAGGAAAGTGAAAATGCATATGTGCTTTCAGAAATTGGTGAGGTATTGTCTATTTTCAGGCTATGTATCTGTGATTTAGGTAGGATCTATAAAATACAGATGTTTCCTAAAATATCTGGCCTCCAATTTTACAAAAATTAAAAATGGTCATGGATTTTCCAATTGATGCATGAAAAAAAAAAGAAGAAAAGCAAGAGAATGTTTACTACATTTATAATTTAACATATATAATTCTATATTATGAGAGAGTCAAAAATAATTTTAGGGCTGGAAAATCTTGAGTTCCTTGTGTCTAATTTTCTGAATTATAGTCTTAGGTCCTCAGACAGATGATCTTGAAACCCAGAGATTGTGTGTTATTCATTTTCAACCTGGAGCAGGCATAGAATATAGATGCTTACTCAGCATTTGCAGAATGATTGAATAAATAGATCCTATGGAATTTGTAAATGACACTGAGGGTATGGTCAAATACGCCGTTTCTAATTGTGAGTATGGCTAAAATAATTTTTATGAAGAAGTGGAGTATAGGAGAACATGCCAGAAATTGCACAAGATATAAAAAATTTATGTTCCTTTCCTTCCAGGAGGAAAACTACAAAGAAGGTCATTGGAGCCTTGGTGGCAACATTTGAACTTTGCACCCTGAAATCAAGATTTGACTCTTTGTGATTCCTCAAGGATGTTCTTTTCCTACATCATCTCAAATAAAGTAGGAGGGCTCCTGGGCTCCTTGGCCCAGAATAAATCCTTGGGCTCCTGGGATAAACTCTCAGGATTGAGGCTTTATCATACACCACACACAATGGGGCTATGAGTTGGCTTCTGGGAGAGCTCATTCATGAGTGCTTGTTCTCCTTGCCTGGCCTGAAACAGTGGCTCCTTGACTTGTAGGGACACGTCTGAACTGGGGATGCATCTTGCCTTCTATATTCCTAGGAAGGATGTCAATATTTCTGTGAAAAGAGAGGAGTAGAGGGATGGGAAGAGGAGCCTAGAATGAAGATTTCAGTGACTCTTGAGCTGCAAGTACAGGCCTCCAGAGAATTAGTATCAATGACCACTAATCTCTGATGTATTGAACCAAGAATAACTTACTGAAGAGCTCAGGGTAGCTAGGGTGGGTCTTGGTGTGAGAACAAGAGAAGTGAAAGTTAAAATTTTGTACCAGCTGTGATCACATCAAACAGATTCAAATTCTGTAAATCACCCTCCACAGTCCAATGTGCCATAGCCACCATGGACCTCTGAGAATGTGCTGATGTGTGTTCCATTGTCCCACCATACAGACATACTTTGGTTCAGTATGTCTAAACCAAAAGAGAACATTAACCTGCTCTTTTCCACCAGTGGAGGAGCAGCTTTGCTCCCTAAAAGTCTCCAGATGGTGCTTGTCCAATAGATGTGAACTGTAACCTACATGGAACCCCAGCCTATCATCTAAATGGAACCCCAATCCATTCATTGTGCCATTCAAAGTTCTTCAGTGGTTCCTGCCAGATTTTCAACTATTTTGTCTCATATGTTCATGTCCCAGATATTTCCTGATTATCTTATTCTGGAAGAAGTGAATTCTCAGTTGACCATGAAGTCTGCAGACTTTTCATAAACTGAACTTATCATTGATCACGGCCCTTATCCTAGATAATCCAAGTCATCAGAATTTAAACAGTGGAGAGGCTGGACTTAGGGCAGGATCATGCTTAGCAGGGCAGAAATATGGTCTCTCAACACAGGCCATTTCCTGGATAGAGGTAACTTAAACAACTGGGCCAAGATTCCAGCAATAGGACAGCCTCTGCAAGTCAGTAAAGGAGACACTCCTGCAGAAGGGGACTGGGAGCAAACCTAATCAATGGTTTCACAGGCAAAGACCTTTCTAGAGGTAGTGTGTTTGGTTTAGCCCCTTCCCTCCATCAGTTCCCAGATGCAGGTGAAATTGAAAACCTCTTCTATACAATGGGCATAATGCCAACTGCTTTGCAAGTTTGTTGTGAGGATTAGAGAAAGTAATGTATTTTCATGCCTTGGAAAAATAGATTATGGACAAATACCACTTCCCTTTCCTTTGTCTGTTTTCCTTCCCCAAATGGAACCCAATTCAATCAACAATTATTTATTGAGTCTCCAATAGAGTAAAAATTTCTGGAATTTGGGATATATAGAATAATTATCCCTACTATGAAGTAAGAATAAAGGAACTTAGATGCTTTGCTCTTGGGAGCTCAGACTTTGTAAAATCAGAAAACAGGATTAGGCTTCTGCAGGGAAGACAAAGCCAGAAGCAGTCACTCCATTTCCCTGGGCCAAGGAGAGGCAGCCACTGCACTGTCCGAGGCAGGGGCCTCTCTTTTTCCTCTCTTCCTGCACCTCCTGTGGGGCCCCTGGAACTAGTCACTCTGTGTTATGCATCTCAGTTTTTTTTGTCTGCATGATTGAAAACTGAATCATGTTCACTTCATGGGCAGGAATACAAAATAATTTTCAGAAAGATCTATGAAAACAACTAAAGTGTGTCTAAAAGCCACACTATTCGTTTTTACAACCCTGCAGTGCAGTTGTGTGTGCCCTCCACATGGTTTCCGATCATCTATGAGCTTGACCTCTCTTGTCTGGCCACGGTGAGTTACATCAAACATGCCTTCGGGTTCGCTGGCTGACATAGTCTCCTTCTCCTTCCAGTGCCTTCATCATCACTGTCTCCTTTTGAAGATTCTTTTTTTCAACTCTCTCTTTTTCAAAAGATTACTTTGTCACAATTATTCAGGAAAGGGTTTTGCGCCTGTAGGAAATATTAATAGACTATTATGAGGTCCTACAACTAATTTTTCCACACATATCATCTGTCTTTGCATGGTTATTAAACTTCAACAATATTTCATGCAATGCCTCCCTGCTAAATTAATTTGGTTCCTTCTTTTCTGGCTTCTTCTTTTCTGTCCACAAGCTTTAAAATTAAATTGAATCTTCATAATTATAGCTTTTTGTTGTTCTCCTTCATATCTTTTTCTTTTTTTTCAATTTCTCTATCAAAGGAGCAATAAAGACATAAAGAAGCAAAATTATAATTCTAAAAGACCCAAATGGTCTGGAGTTTGATGGGTTTGAGGCTGGGTATCTTTTAAGTAGGAGGAGAGAGGGTAAAGAAATTCAGACCTGGAATATAGATAAATTGGCTCTGATTTATCCTGGGGCATTGAAAACAAATGAGAATTGTTCTCCCAATCATGAAACTTTCATGGTTGCTGTTAGTGTTCTTATTTGTGTCAAGTGATACTCTCATTTTTTAAAAAGTAAATATTCTCTGTCTCTACACACACACACACACACACACACACACACACTCACACACACACATATGCACACATGCACACACATATTTTCTCTTACGGTTAAATTTTCCCAGAGTCTTATGTAGTTATTAAACCTCTCTTAAAATCCTTCTCTCAGGCACAAAGGAATCTTTACTCCTATTTTACATATCTTAAAACTGAAAGATGAAGGGCTGAATAATATTAATGCTTGAGGTTGGCCCAGCCAGGACTCCAACCAAGGGGCTAGTGGGAATCGGAACCTGGAAGGGAGCTCTGATGGGAGGCCCTGAAAATCAGAGGGAAGGACCAGTTAAAGTCCCCTGGGGAAAGCAGAGGCTCAAACACAAACACTGGGGAGTATAGGTAGAAGGAACCCTTCCACCCCCTTCACCCCTTCCACCCCTTCCACCCCTTCCACCTTGCTTCTGCCCCTTGGCTCACTGTTTCACTAGCTCCACCATAAGAGAGAAGAAATTGCCACCCTGGTAGTTCAGATAGTTCTCTGTGATTGGACCCTGTTTCCTGGTGGGTAGAATGACTATACTTCAAATTGGGTGCCCATGCCCAGCCTTTCCTCAGAGGGAAGCAGGGCACAGCCTCCTTGGGCAAGCCAGCCATCCTCATGAGTCTACCCTTCAATCTAAACTGGTGGTTGAGTAGGGTTCCAGGAGCTGTCCTGGGGATTGGTGTCCCTCTCCATCCATTTCTGCAGGCAAAAATCTACTTTCTTCAACCGAGCTTCACGAGGGAGACCTGTATTTAGTAGTGCTGGTTCTGGCTTAGCTATTTCTAAGGAGGTGGTTACTCCAGGCTTATCAAATTGTATACACTAAACATATGCAGGGGTTTTTTTGATATATCAATTATACTTTAATAAAGCTGTTAAAAAATAAGGATGTGCTATGATTCCTATTCTGTCACTGTTCCCTTGGGAACCCTGCAGCAAGGGTAGAAAGGCAGTGCAGGATGATTTCAATGTTCCTAGTACTCTGGCTGTCATGTCACAGTATAGCCAACATCTTAGCTCTAATCCGTAAGAGAGAGACCACATATAAACATGGAGTCAGACAATATTCAGAGTTGGACAGAGATAAGATTAATGGGAGGCCAGATTGAGGACAGGGATGAGGGTCCTGGACCATTGGGTTGAACATGAGTAGCTGTTTACATTTCATTGCAATAGATTGTGGGCTTTATGGTGTGTGATGAGTCAGGCTAGGTTAAGGTACAGAAATACTTTGCCATAAAAAAAAGGATTTATTAAGCAAATAATAGTGTAATCAACTATCAGGTAAATGTTTAACTTAAGAAAATAAATTGAAATAAGGATTAACAAAATGCTTTCCAACATCCTTGCAAAGCCAGAATTACTATCCTGATCAGAGAGGAAGGAGAACGTAGGGATGACCTAGTCCATTCCTCACATGTGATGAGGAGATGGAAGGCTGGAGGAGCTGGCTGGAAGTAAGACCCAGGTCTTCTCAAACCTAAGTCATAGACTACGACGCTTTCCTAGCAAATCACTCTTCTTCTTTAGCTTATTTAGTTTACATTTAAACAATAAAATATTTCCTTTCTAAACTTCTGGAATTCAGAATTTTTACTAATTGAGCTTTTGTGATTCTGGATTGATAAAATACTAATTAGTGCAAACTCTTAATACAATATGACGCTCTAAGGGATGTGACCAAAAAAGGTGAGAAACTAGGGTTTTAAGAAGTTCATTCAGAATAATAATTTCAACATTGGATTTCTTTTGTAATACTTTACTTTTGAGAGAATGCAACAAAACTTCTAATTATCTAATTAACTTTTTGTTATGCCTATAAATTAGACACAGATATAATTTCCCCCATTTTCTAAATGGACAAACCAATTCTTTTAAAACAGTTCTGTTATTCTCAGAGGCAGGAGTGGCCCAACCCTGGGGTCCATCTGGTCACACTCTGCACTGTGAGGCCAGGGCTCTAGGCACGTGTCTGATTGAGGAGTAGAAGGTCCAGCGCAGTGTTGGGGTAGGAGGGGCCATTGTTTACTGACAGATTTGTTAACCTCCCCTGAACCCAAATCAAACAGGTTTGAAAACTCAATCAATTTAATTGGATGGACATGAATCAGGTACCCCCTCTTAAGCAGGGGATTCATCTGGGAAGAGGACCCAGACTCTGTCCCCAAGGAGCTCCCTTCTCCCTACACTCACACCAGGCCCTAAGCAAGGCAGTCTGTGAGCAATGGTATAGTAGGATTAAGTAAAAATATATTAACCACCTTTATTAATTGCTATGTGTCAGACTTTTTTCTACGTCTTCTTACTAGACCATTTTGCTTAACAAAGAGATGGAGAAGTGTGGGGGAAGAGAACGGAGATAACACACATCCATACGTCCTTTGGTTCCTTCATTCATTCTGTGCACATTCCCAGACCAGTGACTCTTTTCTGAGCCCTGTACTAAGCACTGGAGACATACAAGTGAATAAGGCAAAGATAACATTTCATAGAAAAATGTGCTGTGAATTGTAAAACGCAATACAAGGGTATACACTTTGTGGTATATGATTCTGTTGGGAGGCTTGGGAAGGTGGGTCTTTATGGAAGAACTGCTGTGGCAGCGCTAGTTTCCATTTTCACAGCAGAGGGAAGGGCATAGATGGGCGGCAAAGAGTCCAAGGGCTCTCAGCTGAAGCACCACGTGGGAGAGTCTTGGCTGGGCTACCTGCCTAGGGTCGCCCAGAGGTGCAGGGGGGAACCTGCAGACTGAGAGAGCAGAAGGAGTGGTTGTGGGGAAGGAAAAAGTTCAAAATCCTCAAATGGTTGTGAGCAACACACATTCTGTCTTCCCCGTCTTCCACCGGCTCAGACTTTCATCATGTCTCTCCCCTTCCTCCCTTTGACAGCCACCCTCTTCTCTGCCACCAGCTTAAACTGTCTGAAACTCAACTTCAATTTTACTAATAATAGCTAATACTTATAAATCTCTTCCTCTGTGTACTTTTCTAAGCTCTTGGTAGATGTATAAACTAATTTAATCTGTTAACCCTGAGAGGTAGGTACCATTATTATCCCCATATTACAAATTCAATCACTAAGTCCCAGAGATGAGACCTGTCTCAGGTCACAGAGGAGCAAAGGTAAGAGGACTGAAGCCCAGGCAGTCAGCTCTAGAGCCTGCACTCTTAGTGGCCAGGCCAGCCCCCAGCTCCTTATCCATTCCCAGGTAAACCTAGACTTTCGCTTGTGATCTGGTTGCAACCCTAAGTCTTTCCTCCCTTTTCCCACAATGTTCAGTCACCTGACTTGTCGGGCAAACAGATTACTTAACAACCTTTCATGTACCCCTTGGCTTCCTGCGTCTTTGTCTTTGCTTCTTTTTACTCCACCTGGAATGTCCCTTCCTTTACAATTCCAAATCTTTCCACATTCAACAGCCAGCTGAAATGCCACATCCTTCATAAAGGCTTCCTTGGTTCCTGAGTTGAAAAGATGCTCTTCCTCCTCTAAATTCTCATGCTAATTTTAAATTATGATGTTTCTTGACCTCCTTATATTACAAAGACTTGTGGTACCTTATAATAGAACTCAGGTAGACATGCTTTATTTCCATTTGACTGGTAAGCTTCATGAGGCCCTCTTCTCTGTTCCGCACTCTCCCTCCTGTTGAAGCTCCCTCGGAGGGCCCCCACTTAAGTTCTTCCCCTGACTAACACTCTGGCCAGTGCCTGTGACACACTGAGCACTTGTGGCTAGAAAACAGAGTGGCCAGATGTCCTGGCTTGCCAAGGACTGTGCTGTTTTACATGCATGGCTTGAGTGCCATTATCAACAGTGTGGAAGATAAATCTTGGTTACCCTGCCAGTAGGTCAGTCTCTAGGCAGGGCAATGTGGCATTGTGATTAAGAGAGAAGGCTGCGGGGTCAGACTCCCTGGATTAGAAACCCAGGGCTGTGTGACCCTAAGCAAATATGCTTGGGAACTCTGATCTATAAAGTGGATGTAACAGCTGTTCCTGACACCACCCCCCAACACACACACACACACACACACACACACACACACACACACACACACACAGGTGATTAGGGGATCAAATAAGTCCCCTTATGGAGACTTGCCTGGGATGCAGTAATGGTGCTCACCAAAAGGAGGCCCATGGGTTTGGGCATGCACTTGTCCAGCTGTGCTCTTTTCAAGTGTTAATTGTTCATAAACCTGTTTTATGACAGTTGTGCTTAATGATGTAACCATGAAATTGAATTACATATTACATAAACTGATGATATGACAAGAGGAACTGTTGCTTCTTTGAACATTAAACTGAATGCCTTGGATTTGATAAAGGTGAGTCACTAAAAAATATCTGTTGAATTACATGTAGGTAAAATCACTATAAAAGATTGGGGAAAAATCATAAACATCTAGAAAGTTTCTGCACTTACATTGCTTCAAAAGTGACATTAAGTTCTTGCTGTACCTAACAGAAGCTGAAACTCAAAATGGGGTGATGCATTTCCACGGATGTGGTTTGCACAAGAAAGGGAAGACAGAACTCTGTTAGTGCTTGTACATTAAAAGAAAAGATCTTGGCTGAACAACCAAATAATGGTGAATAAATGTACATTTGTGTGCTTTAGTTAAAATGAAACACATAAGATATATTTATGTAACTTCTTTTTTCAAACTTCACATCTTTAGTGGACTTTTCCATAACTACTATCTCCTGTGTGGAGAGTGTTAGATAGGAGGATGTCTCTGAATACTTTCTGAATTAATGAGTGAACAAATGCATGGTGTTGGAGGGTGGCTGTAGAAAATGTCGGCTCTGCTCATTTTCTCTTGACCCTCACCTCTGCGTGCCAACCCTGCTTACAGGAATGCCTCACACTCTCCATCCGAGAGCTTTTATTTCTAGCTGCTGGAACCACTCGGCTCACGAGCAGGCAAGTCAGGAGGGAACGTGGGAGAGTTAATTGCACAGAATTAGCTCCTCCAATGACAGACGGGGGCTTGGTAAATAAATAATTCAGCTTCCTCACCCCACTGTTGAGACATCGCTGAGGCATGTTCTACAGGTTCCCAGAGTTCCCCAGTTGCCCACGTGGTAACTTACAGCCTCTGCAAGCTGCCTCCCCTCCCATGCCTCACTTCCTCACTCCCACAGTGGTGTTTCCTAGGATCACTCCCAAATAAACTATCTGCTCTTGAATTCTTGTCCCAGGGTCTTCTCCTAGGGGAACCCAAACTAAGACATAGACCCAAACCTTAGGGCTTGGGACAGTGCCTTTCACGTAGATGTACAATAGAAGATGGAAAAATTTGATCAAACCAAAGAGCACAAATTTACTCAGAATAAGTTTAAAAAATCACCTGATTTGATGATCAAGGTTGAAACAAAATATTTAGATTTCGAAGTTAACAAAATGTTTCCATTTTAGTGGTTACCAGACCAGTTACCAATTACCAGAATAGTTGCATTTTATTTTATTTTTTTCAAAATTCTCATCCAGATGTTTTCCCATGTGCCTACAGTCTTTGAGAAATTTCAACCATGGAAATTAAGCTTCAAAAGCAGGTCCAATAAAGTCAGTAAGGTCTGCTTTATTTCTGGTTCTTTTTTGTTCTGTCCAAAGCAGCGCTGTTCTCTGGGGAGTTCTGCATGGGCTGCTTCAGCCTCAAGTTGGTTGAGAGGCAGTTCTGTGGAGAGGACCCTGCAATGGCTTCCAGGCTCCCAGTGACGGACCATGGATCTACGGGCCAAACAGCCCTCTCTGAGCCTTAATCGCTTCCTCTGATAAAAGAGCCTAACCCCTCAGTGTTTACAGAAATGTTTGAAAACCTCTCACTTGTCAACACCCCAGCTCACTCCCACCCTACACTGAGCACAGGGCTTAGACTGTGCATTGCAGGACCAACTCTAGGCCCCAGGCACCATGCCAGACCTGATGAGGTCTGCAGATTCATGTGAGCAGCAGCAGCTGCCTGGGACTTTATCCAACGCTTCATCAAATCTCAACAACTGTCCTGGGATGGCTGTGCTGGCTGGGATTGTCCACTGCAGCCGGCAGAAGCCCACACACACCTGTGGTTAGTACCCCAAAGCAGCAGTTCTGGCCGATGAAGAGCAGGCGACATCCGGGCTGGGCATGGAAAGGTGAACAAACATTGCCAGTGCCCTGCCAATCGCCAGTCCCCTTGTTCTGTTTTTTTTTTTTCCCTTGGGCAAATTTGGCTTCCTGAAATTAATTATTCAACAGGAGGTGACAGCCGGTGTATAGCAGCACTGTTGGAACAGAGAATAAAGAGGCACATTGGACACAGCAGCTGCACCTCCCAGACCCTGAAATTTAAGACCTTTATAAATGATCTGTTAAAACTATAGTGACGATAAGCTTATGAATCATGATCTATATTAATCAGGGCTGCTGATATGGAAAGATTAATTGAAACGTGCAGTTCTACACAAATGATAAAGTGGTAACAATTTAATATCAGACAAGAAGAGTGAAGAAATTACACTCCAAGCTTCATGCATCATTACTATGGATATTAATATTTTACCCAGCGCAACAGCATCAGGAATCATAATGAAAATCCATAAGTGGTGCACAGACATGATTAAATACAACAGTCTTTAGGAGCTGTTTGGTGGCGGCAGTTGGGCCATATTTCACTCGGTGGCTGGCGATTCCAGTGATAGAGTCTAGACGAGGGTGATTAAAAATTGTTCCTTCTAAAGCCTGTTAACCTTTTACACTAAAATGAATTTCTTTGATTTTTAAATTGTTGTTCTCTTTGCTCTTTTCAAAACCAAACTTGATCCCAAATCTTGACAGGATGCTGGGTCCTCAGTGTAGTGACAGTCAAAGCAAAATCTCTCGGCTGCAGCCCCCTGTTCCAAGGTGAAGCATTGGTCACGCCGTGTAGGATTGTCTACCTTGAACCAGGGCTGGCTGGAAAGAATGAAGGGTAAACACTCAGGTCTCCTAGGAAGTTCCCAAAGACCAGAAGTTGATATGGCTGACTTCCTCACCCAACCTTGTCAGAGTAGAGAAGAAAATGACTTATTCTGAGATCCTCGTCTCTCTGGTTTAATTAATTCATTTATTCAATTGCTCATTCAACCAACAAGCAAACAAGCATGCATCCACACCTGGGAAATGCAAAAATCTGCCCAATGAACATGTGTTCCACACTGAGGAGATGAAAACCCAAATCAGTGTGACAGCTTCAAAAATGGAGCCAGGGACAGTCAAGAAGAGCGTCTTTGCCAAATGGTTTCTTCCACCATGTGAAATCTTAAATCCCATAAGTGAAGAGGCTCTGCTGACCCCTTTTATCTTCAGCTAAAACAGGAAGGTGAGTGTATATTTGCAGTAGGGAAATTCATCACCATATCAGGCAGTAATAAGAAATGCAGCCTATTCCCTTGAGGACATTGTATCCGTTTCTTCATGGTTCTGGTTTCTTAGGTCTTTAGAGTAGTGATTTTCAAATTTTCATGTACACAAATATGGAAGAGCTTGTTAAAATATAGTTTTTAAGAGGCCTCTATGTAGATTTCTGTACATATTTTTTCTGAAGAGCTCCCTCCTTTCTGAAACTCTGTCCTGCAACCTCCAACCACTACAACTTCGCTGAACTCCTGTTTGTCTTCTCAACTCAGTGCGATTTTGTGCATGGCTGGGATCTCTTTGCTGCTTTGTGGTCTGCAATGTGTTTTCGGGCAGAAAGCTGAGTGGTTATGGAATTCACTTTATTTGTTTTCCCTCTTACGTGAATCATGGTCTCGTGCTGATTGTTTTCCAATGTCTGAAAAGATTATTTTGTCTGGTTTTTTAGTGGCTTACAGTGGAAGGGTAAATATGGTCACTGTTACTTCCTTATGGCTGGAGTGGAAGTTGCTACCATCACTTTTTACCTGAAATACTGCATGATGTCCTGAGTTCCACCCTTTCCAACTTTTCTATCTCATGTTCTACCACTCTCCTCTTCATTCACAAGGCCCAGCCACATCCAGTGTCCTTCTGTGCCTTAAATGTGCCAAGCGTCATTCAAATATGAGGCCTGTGCACTTATTCTTCCTTCTGCATAGAATAATTTTCTCATTCAGGTTGTTGTTCAGATGTCACCTCCTCTGAGATGTCTACCCTGACCACCTAGCTAAAGTCAATATCCAATATCACAATTTACAATAGCAGACTATTTTATTTCCTCATTGACTTCATCACTCCCTGACATATTTGCTTATACATTTACTATTTATTATCTCCCACTAGAATGAAAGTTCCCTGAGACAGGAACTGTGTATACCTTGTTTACCATGTATCACTGGACCTAGAACCATGTGATAGATGCTCAAAAAGGATACTTACTAAGTGATGAATGAATGAATTAGTAAATATGGGAAAGCATATAAAAAGAAGAAAAATATAAGATAAATGTGATGGAGTTTGATGCAGGACCTATCACAAGGAAAGAGAAGTCTTGCTCTGGTGGGGAAAGAAATTAACCTTACAGTTTTTGGACTCTGGTTTAGTCAGATATTGGAGACTTCCATAGCCCTGTAATGAGATGGTTAAAAGCATGAATTTTAAAGCTTGGAATATTTAAGTTTGGTTCTTGGATCTATTATTTAGTAACTGTGTAAGCTTTATGGGCCTCAATTTCCTCTTCTGTGAAAAATAACCCATTAGAGTTGTGAGATAATGTGTATAGAACATATGGTATAGGGTTTGGCTCTGTAGAATATGTGGTGTAGTACTAGACATAGGTTTTAAAATGATTATATTTAGTAGATTAAAGGAGATAAAAAGCAAGATTGAGGTTTTTTTTTTTTTTCACAGAGAACTGGAAACCATAAAAAGAAATACCAAATAAAAATTACAGAACTGAAAAAGTGTAACAATCAAATTAAAGAACTCAATGAATAAGTTTAATGTAAGATTACACATATCTAAAAGATAATCAGTACATTGGAGGATAGATCAGGAGAACAACAGCCCTAACAAAACACAGAGAGACAAAAATATAGGATACATAGAAGAGATTATAAGAGGTATAGACAATACATGGAGGGGTTCTAACATATGTATAATCAAAGTCTAAGGAGAGGATCAAGAGATTAGATCAGAAAAAGTAGCTGAGGACAGCTTGCCAAAAACTGGTGAGAGACTTTGAGTCACAGACTTAAGATGGCCTACAAACCCTGAACCAACAAAGAGAAATCCATACCTAGGCATATAGTAAAACTGTTTAAAACCAAAATCAGATAAAAATATACAAGCTATCCAAGGGGAAAAAAGAAATTATTTTCAAAAGAACAAAAATTAGATTGACAGTGAACTACTTTGAAACCACAAGACAGTGAAATAATATGAAAGTGTGAAAGAAAATAAATACCAATCTAGAATCCCGTATCTAGCCAAAATATCTTTCAAGAATGAAAGGAATTTTATCAAAAAGACAGGCAATAATGAATACTGGTGAGGATGTAGAGAAAGGGGAACCCTTGTACACTGTTGATGGAAATATAAATTAGTACAGCCACTATGAAGAATAATATGGAAGCGCCTCAAAAAAAAAAAAAACCTAAAAATAGAAATACCATATGATCCAACAATCCCACTGCTAGGTATATATCCAAAAGAAACGAAATCAATATATTGAAAAGATATCTGCACTCCCATGTTTATTGCAGCACTATTCACAATGGCCAAGATTTGGAATCAACCTAAGTGTCCCTCGATGGATGAATGGATAAAGAAATTATAGTACATATGCACAATGGAATATTATATAGCCATAAAAAGAAGGAAATCCTGCCATTTCCAACAACATGGATGGAACTGGAGAACATTATGTTAAGGGAAATAAGCCAAGCACAGAAAGACAAATTTTTCATGTTCTTACTCTTATGTGGGAGCTAAATATTAAAAACAATTGAGCTTATGGAGACAGAGATTAGAATGATGGTTACCAGAGGCTGGGAAGGGTAGCAGGGAGCAGATAAAGGGGAGATGGTTAATGAGTACAAAAATGTAGTTAGATAGATAGAATGAACAATATTTGATAGCACAAAAAAGTGACTTTATTCAACAATAAGTTAGGGTATACTTTAAAATAACTAAGAGTGGAATTGAAATGTTCCTAACACAAAGAAATGATAAATAATTGAGGTGATGGATACACCAAATATCCTTATTTGATAATTCATATTGTATGCCTGTATTAAAATATCACATGGACTCTATAAATATAATTAACTATTAGATACCCATAATAATTAAAAATAAAAAATTTTTAAAAAAAAGAATGAAAGGAAGACATTTTCAAACAAACAAAATCTGAGAATTTGTCACCAAGAAAGCTAGCAGTAAAGGTACCCTCGGACAGAAAGAAAATTATCCTAGATAGATGTAAAGGAATAATGAATAGCAGTAAAAATGATTTAGGTAAATAGAAATGAAAACTGACTACATAAAACAATTATAATGTGTTATTAGATTTAAAATATATAGAACATTAAAATGCATGATAACAGTTGTATATATATCAGAGAGGGTATGTAAATGTAGCTAAAGAGTTCTGATGACCTTTTATTACTTGGGTTATTAAACACTTATAACTTAAGGATGCCTGTGATAATTTCTAGCGTTACCATTATAATAGTAAAGCAGTGTATAATTTCCAAGATAATAGAGGGGAAAATGGAATCATAAAAAACACTCAGAAGGTATTTTTTAAAGGCAGGAAAGGAGAGGAAAAGGAAATAGAAGAGGTATGGTAAATTTAACTGAAACATACCAGTAATTGCATTAAAGTCAAATAGACTAAATGCTTTAATTAAAACTTTTCCAGACTGAATAAAAAATAAAACTCATCTATATTCCATTTATAAAAAACACATGTGAAACACAAGGGTAAAGAAAGTTGAAGGTAAAAGGAAAGAAAACACTAACCAGAAGAAAGCTGATACATTAATAGTTGCATTAATATAATACAAAGTCGATAGACCTTAAGACAGAAATCATTAATGGAGATAAAGAAGAGCAATTTATAATAAAATGTTTAATTCATAATGAATTAATAATTCTAAATTTTTATTCACTTAATAATATGGAAGCCAAATGTAATGCGAAAATTTACAAAACTGTGAGAATTGGATAAGTCTGTGATCACAAAGAGTAATTATGACATATCTATGAATAACTGATTTTTAAAAACAGACCAAAAAGTCAGTAAAGTTATAGGAAATGTGATCACACATGGGCACTCTACCCTCCATCCATGGGATAGATATTCTTTAAAGCACCTGTGGAATATTTATAAAAATTGACTATATACTGGGCCATAAAGCAAGCCTCAATAAATATCAAAGGATTGAAATTATGTAGAATCTGTTTTCTGACCACAGTGAAATTAAAATTAATAACAAGTTTAACAGGAAAATCCAGGATTGTCTCAAGGAAATCCACTTTCTCTATGTGGAATTAAGAAATATATTTGTAAATAATCCATGGGTAAAATGAAATCACAATGAAAATTATATGCTGACATTAGAAAATAAGAGAGTTCTCAAATCAACAACTTAACCTTCCACCCTACGACACTGGAAAAAGAAAAGCAGAGTAAACCCAAAGCAAGCAGAAAGAAGGAAATAATAAGGATTAGAGCAGAAATTAATGAAATAATTTTTTATGACTTTGGATTAGGCAATGCTTTCTCAGGTATGACAACAAAAGCACAAGCTACCAAGGAAAAATGATGAATTGGACTTCATAAAAATTAAAAACATTTGTGCTTCAAAGGATACTGTTAAGTACATGAAAAGATAATCCAAAAAATTGCAGAAAATATTTGCAAATCATGTATCTGATGAGTCTAGTATTCAGAATATATAAAGAAATATTACAACTCAATAATCAAAAGGAGACTCAATAAATTATTAAAAATGGGAAAAGTATTTGAATAGAAAATTTTCCAAACAAGATAGAAAAATGGCTAATAAGTACATGAAAAACCCTCAACATCATTAGCTATCAGGAAATTGCTAATTTAACTTCATACCCACCAAGATGGCTATAGTAGAAAAGACAGTTAATGACAAGTGTGAGAGAATTGGAACCTTCATCCACTGCTGGTGGGAATATAAAATGGAGCAGCTACTTCGGCAGTTCCTCAAATGGTTAAACACGAAGTTACCATATGATCTGCCTATTTTGCCATTAAGTATATACCCAAAAGAAATGAAAACGTATGTCCACACAAAAGCATATGATGAATGCTCATAGTGGCATTATTAATAATAACCCCAAAATGGAAAGAACCCAAACGTCAATGAACGGATGAATGATGAATGAATAAGTAAAATGTGATATATTCATAGAATGAAGTATTATTTAGCAATAAAAAGAAATTAAGTATTAGTGAGCCTTGAAAACATTAAGCTAAGTGAAAGAAGCAAGTCACGAAGGACCACATATTATATGATTCTATTTATATGAAGTGTCCAGAATGGGCAAAGCTGTAGATACAGAAAGCAAATTGGTAGTTTCCTAGGGCTAGGTAGGATTGGGAGATGAGGGTGGTGGTGACAGCTAAAGTGAGTGGGGTTTTTTTCTGAAATAATAAAAATTTTCTAAAACTGTGCCAATGGGTGCACAACTCAACGAATATACTAAAAATCATTAGTTTGAACACTTTAAATGGGTGAATTGTATTATATGTGAGTTATCTATGTTCTATTAGGTGAGTTGTGGCGGTCGGTACTTTTTGAGACATTGGTCCACATCATCTACATTGTCAAATTCATGGGTGTAGAGGTATTTATAGTATTCCCTTTTTACCCTTTGATGTCTGTGAAGTTCCCTATTTCATTGCTGATGTTAGTAATTTGTGTCATCTCTCTTTTTTTAAATTTTGGCAGTCTTGCTAAGGTTTATAAATTTTGTTGATCTTTTCAAAGATCCAACTTTTTGTTGCATTTATTTTTTATTGCTTTTCTGTTTCAGTTTTATTGATTTCTGCTCTTATATGTATTATTTCCTCCCTTCTGCTTGCTTTGTGTATGTTTGCTCTTCTTTTTTAGTTCCTTGAGGTGGGAGCTTTGGTGATTTATTTTAGACTTTTCCTGATTTCTAATGTATACATTTAGTGTTAAAAATTTTCCTTTAGCTGTATCCCACAACTATTGCTAATGTTGTATTTAATTTTCATTCAATTCAATGTATTTTTTTGTATTTTTTGAGGCTTACACTTTGATTTGTGAATTATATAGAAGTGTGTTATTTAGTTTCCAAGTATTTGAAGATATTCCTGTTATCTTTCTGTTTTTGATTTTCAGTTTGATTCCATTGTGGTCAGGGAATATCCTTTATGATTCTAATTTTCAAAAATTTGTTGATGTTTGTATTATGGCCCAGGATATGGTCTATCTTAATTTGTATTCTTTAGACACTTGAAAATAATGTATATTCTGCTCTTGTTAGGTCTTGCTGACATTTACTTTTTCTGTAAATTTAAATTAGATTTTGTTGGTCAATGGTGTTTTTGAGGTCTTCTATATCCTTGTTGATTTCCTGTGTAGATTTTTTTATTCAATTTCTGAGAGAGGATTTTTGACTCCTCCAAATATAATTGTGGATTTGTCTATTTCTCTTTTCATTTTTCTCAGATTTTGCTTCACATATTTTGGTCTACTATTTAATGCATACAGATTTAGCATTGCTATGTCTTCTTGGTGGATGACTCTTTTATCTTTATACATTGTCCCTCTCTATGTCTGGTAATTTTATTTGCTCTAAAGTCTACTTTATCTGATATTACTTTAGCTTCTCTTACTTTTCCTTAATTAATGTTTTCATAATATATATTTTTATATCCTTTTACTCCTACTTTGCTTGTATCATAATATTTGAAGTTAGTTTCTTATAGACAGCATATTGCTGCATCATGTTTCTTACTCCACTCTGACAAACTATGTCTTTTCATTTTAATGCAATGGTATTTAAACCATTTACATTTAATGTAATTATTGATAAGTTAGGGCTTAAGTCTGCTGTTATACATTTTGTTTTGTGTCTGTTCTCTTCATTTTTTGTTTCTCTATTTTCTTTTTCCTGCCCTCCATGGATTATTTGAACATTTAAAGAAATTGTATGCTGATTTATTAGAAATATCCTTAAATGGATCTCTTTGTATAGCTTTTTGTGTGGTTTTTGTGTAGTATATCTATCTTTCTATCTCTTCTTACAGTCTGCTGATGTAGTCATTTTACCAGTTTAAGTAATATATAATGTAACCTCACTTTACATCCTATTACTCTTCCTTATTTATAATATAATCACCTTAAATATTTCCTCTGTATACATTTAGAACTGCATCAGTGTTACAATTTTTGTTCAACCTTTACAAATAATTTATAAAACTCAAGAGAAGAAGGAAAGCCTATTGCATTTACTCATAGTTTTGTTTACTGTGTTATTTCTTCTTTTCTGATGTTGCCAGGTTTCCTACTTCATCATTTCCTTTCTGTTTAGAGAGCTTCATTTATTCATTCTCTTGGTTAAACCACAAAGAGAGCTTGTTGGTGACAAACTGTATTAGTTTTCCTTCCCCTGAGAATATCTTTTTTTCTCTTTCTTTTCTGAAGGATATTTTCACTGGCTATAGAATTCTGAGTTGACAGTTATTTTCTTTCAGCACTTGAAAAATATTTTACCACTTCCTTCTGGCTTCCATGTTTTTTTTTTTAACTTACATTATCTTTTTTGTTTTCTAATTGTTACACTTGTTGATTCTTTTTCTTTTTATTTCGGAACATTACAGGGATACAAACATTTAGGTTATATGAATTGCTTTTGTACACTTTGAGTGAAAGTTATAAGTGAGCCCATCACCCAGACAGTGTGCATTATATACCTGTTAAGTGAAAATTTACCTATCCCTTTCTCCTCACTTTCACCTGCTTGATTTCCATTGAGTTTAACTTCCATACGTGCACATGAATGTTAATCGATTAGCTCCAATTTAATAGTGAGTACATGTGTTGTTTGTTTTCCATTTACAATACTTCACTTAGAAGAATGGTCTCCAGTTCCATTCAGGTTGTTACAAAGGTATTAGTTCATCAATTTTTTTATTGCTGAGTAGTGCTCCATGGTGTGTGTGTGTGTGTATATATATACATGCATATATATATATATATATCATGTTTTATTAATCCACTCATGAATTGATGGGCACTTGGGTTGATTCCACATTTTTGCAATCGTGAATTGTGCTGCTATAAACACTCTAGTGCAGAAGTGCCTTAGATAAAATGAACTTTTTTCCTTTGGGTAGATACCCAGTAGTGGGATTGCTGGATCAAATGGTAGGTCTACTCTTAGTTCTTTCAGGTATCTCCAAACTGCTTTCCATAGAGCTTGCACTAGTTTGCAATCCCTCCAGTAATGTGTAAGTGTTCCTTCCTCTCTGCATCCATACCAGCATCTGTTGCTTTGGGACTTTTTAATAAAAGTCATTCTCACTGGAGTTAGGTGATATCTCATTGTGGTTTTGACTTGCATTTCCTGATGATTAGAGATTTTGAGTATTTTTTCATATGTTTATTGGCCATTAGTCTATCTTCTTCTGAAAAGCTCTGTCCATGTCTTTTGCCCACTTTTTAATGGGATTGTTTGAGTTTTTCTTGCTGATTTGCTTGAGTTCTTTCTAGATTCTGATTATTAGCCCTTTATTGGATGTATAGCATGCAAATATTTTCTCCCATTCTATGGGTTGTCTATTTGCTCTATTGATTGTTTCTTTGGCTATGCAGAAACATTTTAGTTTAATCAGGTCCAAATTATTTATTTTTCTTGGTGCTGAGATTTCCTTTGGGGTCTTCTTCATAAATTCTTCACCTAAACAGATATCTATAAGAGTTTTTCCAACTTTTTCTTCTAGAATTCTTATAGTTTCATGCCTTAGGTTTAAGTCTGTTATCGATTGTGAGTTGATTTTTGTGAGAGGTGAGAAGTGTGGATCCTGCTTCAGTCTTCTACATGTGGCTATCCAATTTTCCCAGCACCACTTATTGAATAGGGATTCTTTTCCCTGGCGTATGTTTTTATCTGCTTTGTCAAAGGTCAGATGATAATATGAGGATGGTTTTATATCTGGATTCTCTCTTTTGATCAATTGGTCTCTGTCTCTCTTCTTGTGGCAGTAGCATGCTGTTTTGGTTACTTACTATAGCCTTGTAGTATAGCTCAAAGTATGATAATGTGATGTGTCCTGATTTTTTCTTTTGCTTAAGGTTGCTTTGGCTATTCATGGTGTTTTCTGGTTCCATATGAAACATAGAATTATTTTTTCTAAATCTGTGAAAAATGACATTGGTATTTTAATGGGGATTGCATTAAATCTGTAAATCACTTTGGATAGTATAGACATTTTAACAATGTTGATTCTGCCAATCCATGAGCATGATATGTTTTTCTGTTTGTTTACATTCTCTGTGATTTCTTTCCTTAGTGTTTCATAGTTCTCCCTGTAGAGGTCTTTCACTTCCTTTATTAGATACACTCCTAGATATTTTATTTTCTTTGTTGCTATAGTGAAAGATATTGAGTCTTTGATTTAATTCTCAGCTTGACTATTGCTGGCATATAGAGAGCTCCCACTATGGTAATGCCTACTAGAGTTGTGGGAGTGAGACCACTGTAGAAAGCCTCCACTAAGACAATGCCTAATGGAGCCTCAGGAGTGGGGCCACCCCCCAAGGCCGTAGAACTATAGGGCTATCAGCATGCAAGTCATTAATCAGGAAGATTAATCCCTGATTATGCCCAGGAGAGAAGTGCTGGTCCTGAGTTGCTTAGGAGGTGTTCTAGCAGGTTTGATGAACCTGTCGGATCACCTCTGACCTGCTGTCTTCAACTCTACCCAACAATGTGTAATGAGTGAGGTCCCCCGGCTTGATCTCTGAGATGGTGGGTGGTGCTTGTGAGTACGAATCAGCCGTTCCCTGTTTGCTTAGGTTGGAAGGTGCTATGCTTAGTTATGGGGTTATTCCCCCCGTCATTGATTGAAGTTTACATGAAAGAACCAGCTGCTGAGATGTTCTTTTGTGCCCATGGTAAGCTCTGCTCCCCCAGGTGGGGCATCCAAATGCCCCAATTTTAGTAGGGACCTTGGAGCTCTCAGGGTGTTGCTTGATCTCTACTCTCCTTGAGGTGGGGGAAGGAGCAAGACAGATTGTGGCTGGATTGCAAGACCTTGATAGGCTTTTCAAAGCCTTGGCAGGGCTCAGAGTTTGTTTATCTGGACTCTAGCGGGAGCTGCTGGCATGAAGTTCAGGGTAATCTCTCCAGCACTAAGAAGGCTGTTCCCAAGAGAGGGGCCTAATTGCTTGAGTGCTAAGGCCCCAGGCCAGGCTCTTTCTGTCCTTGTCCACTAGTGCAGTTTCTGTCAGGGTGGGGTGTGCACCCTCCCTATTCACTCTCTGGAATTCCACAGCACTCTCCCATCAGATCAGTTCATGTGAGTTCCCTCACCACCCAAGACCAGCTCTCAGACTACCCCTCAGCTAGTGTGTCTGATTCACTAGTGTGTCTCTCCATGCTGGTGGATAGGGGGATCCCCAGTTGTGCACCCCTGTTCCACCACAAGACCCCAAAAGGGGAAAGGTAGGCCTCTCTATCTGCAGGGGCCTCAACCAGGGGCATGTTCCCACTGGGGCAAAGCGGCCACTTGCCAGTTTCTTTGCTCAAGCTTCACTCTCTGTTGTAATGAGCGGGAAGAGGGTCCACTGCTTCTGTTCAGCCAGCATGCCCAAGGCATTTGGTTGTTGTGGGAACCAGGGGCTAAGCTAATTCCCTGAATGCTGCACCCCTATCCAATATGGTGGTTCTCCAACAGGGGTGGGAGATGGGCACACTCACAGATCCCTGTCCTCAGTGCCTCTCCACAGTCTTCTATGGCTTCCTCGCCACCGTGTCCTGGGCCAAGACCTCCCCCCATGTCTCCCTGTAGTGCTCTCATGTCTGGGGGGCACCAGGTCCAGCCCACCTATCTGAGCCACCAGCACATCATTCCATAAAACTCTGGCTGGCAGGAAGCTTGAAAATTGTGGGAGCCCCACTCTTAGTGGTGAGCTCAATAGGGAATGCACATCCACCACAGAGAAGTAGCCATTCGTAAGCTTTTCAATTCAGAGTACTCTCATGGTTCCAATGGGGGGGAGGGGCCACAGCTACCAGTTAGCCCGGAGCTAAAATTACTTTGTCTGATGCTCTGATTGAAGGAGGTGCAGAGGAGGAAGTGTAGGTATAAGAAAGCTGGCACTCCTAGCACTCTGGGAGGCTGAGGCTGGGGGGAATTGCTTGAGCTCAGGAGTTCGAGACCAGCCAGAGCAAGAGCAAGACCCTGTCTCTACTAAAAAAATAGAAAGAAATTAGCTGGATAACTAAAAATATATAGATAAAATTAGCTGGGCATGGTGGTGCATGCCTGTAGTCTCAGCTATTTGAGAGGCTGAGGCAGTAGGATTGCTTGAGCCCAGGAGTTTGAGGTTGCTATGAGCTAGGCTGATGCCACAGTACTCTAGCCCGGGCAATAGAGTGAGACTCTAAAGTGTCTTTCTGGATTCTTTCAAGACTTTTTGTCTCTCATGTTTAGAATTTTAATTATGATGTGTCTTAGTGTGGACTTTTTTAGTTTATCCTGTTTAGGATTCATTTACCTTCTTGAATCTCTAGGCGTACGTATTTTCACCATATTTTAGAAGTTTTCAGTCATTATTTCTTCAAGTACTTTTTTTACCCTGGCCCTCTTTCTCCTGTCTTTATGGGACTCCAATGACAGAAATGTTGAAACTTTTGTTATCATTTTACAGGTTTCTGAAGCTATATTCTAAATGAGATTTATGAGAATGCTGTATCTATAAACTCCAAATAAAGCTGCTATGCAAAATGATCAATTGTGAGCAAGTAGAGTTCATTCTAGGAATGCAAGTGTAGGTTTTATTTATGACATTATTAATGAAGATTATTACATTGATAAATTAAGGAAGAAAAACCATAGAATCCTCCCAGTAAATGCCAAAACAAACATTTCATGAAATTCACCACATCTTTGTTATTAAAAAGAAAATTGAAGACAAAAATCAGTATAACCTCATAAAAATCTGGGAATACTAATAGATAAAGACTTTGTAATTTGAGGAAGTATATTTAACAGAAATCTATTCCAAACGTCAATGGAAAATCTTTAAAAGCATTATCTTTAAGAGAAAGACAATAGAAGACGAGACTATTACTGCAACATTTCAGCACTATTCTGGAGTTATTAGATAATGCAACAAGAAAAATGGGTACAATTATTGCAAAGGAAGTGATAAAATGTCATTATCTGGAAATAGAATGATTGACTGCCTAAACGATCCAAGAGAAAACAATATAAAAATCATTAGAACTATTAAAATAATGCAGCAAGTCATCTGAATACAAAACCAACATACAGAATCTAGCAGCTTTATCACAGATTAACAAAAACCACATAGAAAATGCAGAACCAAAATGGCATTCATAACAGCAACAAGATACTTAACAATAGATCTAAAGAGAAATATGTAAGATCCATAAAAGAGAGTGAAACTTTATTGAAAAACCATTAAAAAAGCTAAATAAAGACATACCAAGATTTGAAAAATTCGAATTGTAAGAATGGTAATTCTCTAGAAATTTTATTTGGAAATGCAAATAAATGCCCAAAATATTCTTTTGTGAAACTTGAAAGGATGATTGTGACGTTTACCTAGCAGAGAAAGTGCACATGAAAGATCCAATATAAGAGATTTAAGAGGGAGAACAATGAAGGGGATTTTGCCTACCAGATATTAACACGTTTTATGATGTCATAACAATTTAAACACTCTAGTCGGCATTAAACTGGATAAATTGATAAAATTTAATAAGAGAATCCAGCAACAAACCAAGGAATATTGTAGTTAATTGCCTTTTCTACCACTTCTAAGAGCCTTGGATTGAACTTGATCCCCCTTGCGAGCGCAAGAAAGAGGGAGAGTAATTCAAGCAGAATGCAATTGTCACAATCCTTGGCCAGTGCACACAGCTTTTCAGAGTGAATGAGTTCTGTAATCTTCCTTGAAGACATTTTGGTAGAGAACAGCTGACACAACACGTGAATTTGAAAATCCTGACCATATCAGAGGGAAAATAGCAAGTATGTGCAGTATCCCAAACTTTCAAATACCGCCAGAGCCCATCTACTTGTAAATTCTTTGTTTACTGTCTAACCCCAATGTTTTTAGTACTTTCCCCGAGGTAAAGGTGACCAAACTACGTAGACATTTGTCCTTCATTAGCGTTTATTTCATTTTCCAGCGTCTCTCTTAGTATGTTTTGTGCTGCTATAACAGAATATCACAGATTGGGTAATTTGTAATAAAGAGAAATTTATTGGCTGACATTTCTGGAGGCTGGAAAGTCCAAGATTAAGGAGCCAGCATCTTGATGGAAAGGCAAAGACAGGCAGAGAGAGGGAGAGGAAGAGGGAAAGAGAGGAAGAGGGAAAGAAGGAGGGAGGTAGGGAGAAAAAGCCAGAGAGAGAAAGAGAGAGAGAGAGAAAAAGCAAGAGGCCAAACTCAACCTTTTATAGTGAACCAACTCCTACAATAATGAACATAATTCTGCACTAACAATCTTAACCCATTTATGAGGAGAAAGCCCTCTTGGCCTAATCACTTCTTGAAGTTCTCACCTCTTAATACTGTCGCATTTGGGGATAAGTTTCCAACACATGCTTTTTGAGGGACACATTCAAACCATAGCATTCTGACCCTAGCCCCCAAAACTCACGTTCTTCTCACAAACAAAATATGTTTATTAAATACCAGTAGCCCCAAAAGTCTTAACTTGATTTGTGTCAACCCAAATTACAAAGTCTCGTCTATATCAAATGTGGGTGAGATTCAGACATGGTTCATCTTAAGAAAAATTCCCCTCCAGTTATGGGCTATGAAATCAAAATAAGTTATGTGCTTCCAAAATACAGTGGTGGGACAGGCATAGGATGGGCATTACCTTTTAAAAAGGGAGAAATAGGCAAGAAGAAAGGGGTAACTTGTTGCAAGTAAATCCAAAACCCAACAGGGTAAACAACATCCAATCTTAAGTCTCCCAAACGATCTTTCCTGCTTCCATGTCCCACCTTCTAGGCACACTGGGACAGGGGATGGGCTCTCAAAGTCTCAGTGGCCCAAGCCCCATAGATTTTCTGGGCTCAGTTCACACAGCAACTGTCACAGATTGGAAACTCATGCCTGAAGCTCTCCCAGACTAGACTTGCATGCTGATAGCCCTATAGTTCTGGGGTTTTGGGGGGTGGCCCCACTCCTCAGGCTCCACCAGGCATTGTCTTAGTGGAGGCTCTGCAGCGGCCTCACTCCCACAACTCCAGTAGGCATTGCCATAGTGGGAGCTCTCTGCAGTAACTCTACCCCATGGCAAGTCTCTGCTGTGTCTCCAGGCTGTCTTCAATGTCCTTCAAAATCTAGGTGGAAGAAGCCATGGCCCCACAAGCTCTTGTCTTATGTGCACCTGCAGAATTAGCACCATGTGGATGCTATGAAGGTTTATGGCTTATGTATTCCAGAGCAGCGGGTCAAGCCGCACTCAGGCCCTCTGCAGCTATAGCTGGGGCAGCTGAGGAGCACTGCACGAGAATACGGAGAGCAGATGCTTGAGGTAGCGCAGGGGAGTGAATGCTGAGGTTTTGTGGGTGCCTCCCTGAAAACCTTATCCTCCAGATTCTAGCTTGCCTTAAAGATTTCTGAAATGCCTTTGCAGTCATTCCCCCATTCTCTTGATGAATAGCACCTGATTCATCAAATGATTGCTTGGCCACCCTTGGTTTGCTTTCCTAAACATGTCTTTTCATTCTTTACATGGCCAGGCCGCAAATTTTCCAAATCTTTCCACTCTGCTTCACTTTTAATTATAAATTCTGTCCTTAAAGCATTTCCCTCCTCTTGCATTTTACTGTATGTGGCTAAAAGAAGGCATGTAGCACCCTGAATGCTTTGCTGCTTAGAGATTTTCTCCACCAGATATCCTGACCTAGTTTACTGCTCTTAAGTTCTGGGCATGGACACAATACAGCCACGTTCTTTGCTATTTAATATCAAAGATAGCTTTTACTCTCGTTTCCAATAAGATGTTCCTGTTTTTCATCTGAGATCTCATCAGAGTAGTCTTTACTGTCCGTATTTATACCAATGTTCTGATTGAACCACTTAAGTAATCTCTAATAAGTTCCATAATTTTCCTTCTCTTCTCTTCTTCTGAATCCTAACCAGAATCACCCTTAATGCTATGTTCATGGCAATCCTGGCTTTGTCTAGTCTGCTCCTCCAATTCCCCCAGCTTCTGTCCATTACCCAGTTCCAAAGCTGCTTCCACATTTTCAGATATTTGTTGTAGCAACAGCTCCACTTCTTGGTGCTAATTTTTTTGTCCTAGTCAGCTTTGTGATGCTATAACACAATACCTGAGACTGGGTAACTTACATAGAACAGAAATTTGTTGTCTCACGTTTCTAGAGGCTAGGAAGTTCAAGATTAAGGGGCTGGTGTCTTGCGTGGGCCTTCTTGCTGTGTCATCCCTTGGTGGTAGGGAAAAGAGGGAGAGGGGGCTAGAAATGGAGAGAAAGAGGGAGAGAGAAGGTGAGAGTGTGGAAGAATGGGAGAGAGAGGGAGAGAGCCCAAACTCAGCCTTTTATAATAAACCCACCCCATGTGATAATGACCTTAAGTTAAGCCATTCATGAGGGCAGAGCTTTCATGGCTTAATCACCTCTTAAAGGTCTTACCTCTTAACATTGTTGGATTAGGGGTTAAATTTCCAACAAATGTTTTTTGGGGGACATAGTTAAACCATAGCAGTAACCTTCTCATTTTAATGTGAACAAGGTGCCTCTAATCAGGGTAACTAAAAGTGACATTTTCCCCGGACATAGTCTGCTGTTGGCTTAGCCTTCTCCTGTGTTTAAAAGTATATTAACATCATGTGGTCTTCTCCCTCTTTATCTCATTTCTATCAGTCAACTATATTTGCTACCAGGACAGCTACACAGAGTGATTGAAAATAGCTCCGTCCAGAAACAAAACAAAACAAAAGCTGTGTGCCCTTTTTGAAAGGTCTTTAATTCAATTGCAATCATGTACATTTTACTACATGCTACTATAATTTTTATTCCAATACAATAATATTTTCTTCTTCAGTTTATCAGATTCCCTTCATAAGAGAAGTTAGTATATGATTAAATATGTTATTTAAAAAGTAGTGTTTAACGAATGGTGCTGCAACAATTGATTATTAATTTTTAGTTAAATTACTTTCTCACACCATAATCAAAATTAATTCTAGATGGATTAAAGAAACACATATCAAAAATAAGAACTTAAGATTTCAAAAATATAGGAAAACATTTTTATAGTCTTTGAATGGCATAGCAAGGTTTCCATTGTAGAAAACAGAAACCACGCTGGTTATTTTAATCAGAAGGGGATTTAATGCAGAGAGTTAGTTGCTTCCAAAATCCATAAAAGGGCTGGATAGTTGGGGTCTAAGTTGGTTCTCCTGGAAAAACACCCAGAACTGGCTCTCCAGGGAAGCTTCTACCTGAGTCATATGCAGGGAAATGGGAATTCAATTTCAGGAATTCAACATCTCGACTGTGACCTACAGTGAAGGAAGCTGCTTCTAATGCTATTGTGTGCAAATGGTGGCCTGTACCTTACCACTTACACCCATAAATGTTATAACTGGACAGCCCAGCTTCCAAATCTTCTATAAGGACCTCTAATTGGAAGAACTTAAATCACTCCTAGATTCAAGTTGCAGGGGAGTTTAAGAAATGTAGTTTTTAGCTTCTCAGTATCTGCAATAAAGGAAGGCACTTTGAAAAAAGGATGAAATTATTAATGCATAGATGTGGAAAGACTTTTTAAACAAATAACAAAGGAAAAGTAAAGCTGAATATTTTCATTGCCCATTCAAGAGCTGTAATGCCTTTCTTCTTTGCAGGCTATGGCGAATACTGATGAATGCTTATCCGATATCCATTCTTCTCATTTTACTTTCTTACTGAATTCAAATATTAGTCTCAGCAGCCATGTACCCAGTTAAAAGACTAATTTTCAATCTTCATTGCAATTAGAAGTGGACAATTAAATGTTGATATCGTTGGTGGAACTTTTGGAGAAATCTCATAGAAGGGACTGACTTAAATAGAAGTGGCATCATTTTGTCCTTCTCCCCATCCTCTCTTCCTGAGTGGAACAGGGATATGATGCCTGGAGCTCCAGAAGCCTCTCATGACCTTGGAGATGGAAGCCAGGACTAAGGTTGGTAGGGTGGAACCCACAAAGAGCCTGAATCCCTGATAACCATGGAGTCGCTGATACCAGTGCTGGAGTGCCTGTCTTTGGCTATCTTTTATATGAAAGAGAACTAACGTTCTATATATATTTAAAGCTATTTATTTTATATGTTTTATTTTACGCAACTAATCCTAATCCTAACTGATAGAGTAGCTGACTCCTTATTTTGTTTACATGTCTATTCCTTCTCCATGTGTTTCAGAGATAAATTCTAATTTATCTGTCCATAATTTAATTTCATTTCCCCCATTAGCAGTTTTTATTTTAGAGACTTAGAGACGGGTCTTGCTATATTGCCCAGACTGGAGTACAGTGGTGTGATCATAGCTCACTGCAGCTTCAAACTCCCATGCTCAAGCGATCCTCCTGCCTCAGCCTCCTAAATAGCTGGGACCATAAGTATGCACCACCTAACCCAGTTGTTAGTAACTGCTTTGAGCATGTCTAAGTTCTGACCAATTAGACATAAGAAGTGGAGTTGGGAGAGTTCTGAGAAAGGTTTCCTCACTCTTAGGAGGAAGAAATTGTCCCTCTTCCTTCTCGATGTTGTGTCTTGATGTGATGCTTGTAAATGTGACAGCTGACTTGTGCCCATAAAGAAAGCTTCCGATATAACATTCCGAGGAAGGCAAAGGGATAAAAGAATCCAAACTTTTGCTGATATCGTTGAGCCACTTAAATAGCAAATTCTAGAGCTGCACTACCTATGGACTTCTTGTTATTAATATTTGAGAAAATATATCTTGGTTATTTTGAGGCCATCTTTTAAATTTGATTTTCTATTACTTGCAATCAAAGACATTTTAGCTGATATTTAACTTGTGCCTGATAGATGTAACTACATTGAAATGTGCTCACCAACATGACGTGGTAATCATAAAAATCACAATACTTGCAATTAATTGAACTCTTTCATTGTGCCACACAGTGTGCTAAACACTTTTCATGGATAATCTCATTTAATGTTCACCGTAATTCGATGATCTGGATGCTAATATGATCCCTACTTTAAGAGTGAGTTACTAAGTCTTAGAAAGCTTAAATGACTATTCCAAGGTTATACAGCTAATAACTTGTAGAAGTAGGCTTGAACCTAGGCTGTCTGATTCCAGAGCAAACAATCACTATGCTATGACCTTCCTACTATTATCAAAACGAGTGACAGACTGGGAGGAAGTATTTGCAAACTATAAAACAGATATAAAATTGATATCCATAATAGCAAAGAGCAACTATTAATCAGAACAAAAAGGCAAATTACCAGATAGAAAAATGGTTATGTGAGAAAGCATTTCAAAGAAGAACTACAAATGCCCAGTAAATACATGGAGAGAAACTCAACATCATTAATAATCCGATAAATGCAAACTAAGCAAGTAGATGTAATTTAAAGTAATAACAACAAGCCAACATTTTATCCCTCATATTAAATTATATTAATTAAAATTATATTTAATATCTAACATGCATGTGGGTATAGAAAAAATAACCATAGTGATACACTGTTGGTGATAATAAAAATTAAAAGAGCCTTTTTTATAAGGAAAATTGGCAATATAGGTCAATAGGTAAAATTTTAAATGTTTATACTTTGTTCCAGCTATTCTGCTCCTGGGAATCTCTCCTACATAAATAAACCCATATAGGCATCACAGATTTAGCATTGTTTAAAATAGGCAAGTTGAAAACAATGTAAATGACTTATAACTGGGGAGTAATAAAAAAAAATGATGGCCTACCCTTAGTGTATTAGCATTTTCCAGAGAAACAGAGCCAATAGTCTGTTCATATACATATATACATGTATATATATATATATTTATCTTTCCATATATATGACATTTGACATATCCACAACATGAGTATATGAAAAGAGATTTATTATAAGGAATTGGCTTATGTCATTAAGAAGGCTGAGAAGTTCCAAGATCTGTAGTCAGCAAGCTGGATACCCAACAGAGCCAATGATGTAACAAGTTTAGTCCAAAGGTCTGAGTTCCTGATAGTGCAGTTCCAGTCTGAAAACCAGTCAGCTTGAGATCCAGGAAGAGCTGATGTTTCAGTCAGAGTCTGAAGGCAGGAACAAAACCTATGTATCAGCTGAAAGGCAGTCAGGCAGAAGAAATTCTGGTGACATATGAGTTGCTTCCAAGTTTTTGCTACTGAGATCTGTGAACAGTGTTGCTACAATTCTTCTGTTGTACATCTGAAAAACTTTCTCCCATACGTTTAGAAATGGAATCAGTGGGTTATAGGGTAAATGAATGTCCAACTTTAGGAGGTAATGCCAAAATGTGTTGATTGTGCCAAATTATACTCATGCAGGCAATGTGTAAAGAGATCCTAGGGATCCACATTCTCTCTTACATTTTGGTAATGTCAAACTTTTATTTTTTTTGCCAATTAAATGAGCGTATTTTTGACTTAAAAATATGTTTCTATCAGTCTAGTGTGTAGAATGGAGAGTGAAGTATATTCCTATGCTAGTTCTTCCATCTTGATCTAGAAGTCACTCTGAGTTAAAACAATGCAGACTAAAAAGCATAGGAGTGGAAGATAGACATGATAGAAGGAAGTAAAGTGTAGTATAGGAAACGTCTTTTAACCACCCTTAGAAGCCAAATGTACATTCCTCCATGAATTTAGTGGTAGCTAACGTTTACCTTCTTTCTTCCTTCTCCTGAAATCACCCTTAGCACTCTCACTGGATAAGTAGACTTGGGCTTTACTCTCTCTCAGGTCTCAAAAGCTCTACAGACTTTCAATCTCAGTTAATCTTGTCACCATTTAGTGTGGTGTATTAGTCAGCTTCAGCTGCTATAACAAAATGCCACAGACTAGGTGGCTTAAATAACGAAATTTATCTCACAGTTCTGTAGGCTGGAAAGTCTAAGACCAAGGTGCTGGCAAATTTGGTTTCTGGTGAAGGCCCTCTTGCTGGCTTGTAGATAACTGTCTTCTTGCCATGGTGTTACATGACTTCCTCAGTGCATGTACATAGAGAATTAGCTCTCTATTGTCTCTTTATATAAGACCATTAATCCTATTGGATCAGGGCCCTACCCTTATAACCTCATTAAACCTTAATCACTTTTATAAAGGCACTGTCTTCAAATACAGCCACCCTGGTGTTTAGGGTTCCAACATATGAATTTTGGAGGGACACAGACATTCAGTCCATAAAATTCCATTCCTGGTCCCCTAAAATTTATGCTTGTGTTTCATGAAAAATACATTAATTCTATCCCAGCATCCCCTAAAGTCTTAACTTATTTCAGCATCAATTCTAAAGTCCAACATTTCATCAAAATATTAAAATAAGTTATGGGTGAGACTTGAGGTATGATCCACCCTGAGACGAAATTGTTTTCCATCTGTGAACCTGTGAAACAAGTTATGTGCTTCCAAAATATAGTGAGGAGACAGGCATAGAACAAACATTCCTAGTCCAAAAAATAAACATTTCCTAGGAGAAATAAGAAAGAAGGAAGAGGTAATGAGTCCCAAAGAAGTCCAAAACCCACAAGTCAAATTCCATGAGATCTTAAGTTTCGAGAATAATCTTTGGTTCGTGCTCTACCCTCCAGCCCCACTGGGGTGGCAGCTTCACTCCCACAGCTCTGTGAGACAGCCTCACCTCTTTGACTCTGTGGGGCTGCCCTGCCCATGAAACACTGGGTGGGGAAGCCTGACCTGCTGAAACTGAGGAGGGGCCACCACCTCTAGGCTTTTGAGATGGAGGAGGAAACAGTCTGCCATCTAGGCTTGTGATAAGAGTGGCAGCCCTGATGATCGCTGGATTACCTTAGGGTCTTCTCTTTTCTTGAAGAATAAAATATGTTCTCAGCCAAATAGTTCTATGGTCCCATCCTGTTTCCTTTGGTCCAAACTGGCAATGTTTCTGTTGGTATAATCAAATCTTTATTCCTGCTTTCCACTGAGATGACTGGTTGAATCATTGGTTCACACTCATATCAATCTCCTTATCAAATGGTTGTTTATCCACATCCTTAGTATTCTCTTCAGAACACACTTCTCATTTTTTGCAATATAGTAGGTTGAGAAATTTTGAAACTTTCAAGTTCTGTTTCTTTTTTGCTTAACAATTCTTTCTATTTATCTCTCTCCTCTCTCATTTCAGTGTAAGTGATAAAGAGAAACCACGCCTCTCCTTCGACACTTGAGAATCTCCTCAGCTAAATATTGAATTTCATTACTCACAAGTTCTGCTTTCCACAAAACATTGGAACACAATTCAGCCAAGTTCTTTGCCAATTTATAATGAGGATCACTTTTCCTCCAGTTTCCAATAACTTGTTTCTTATTTCGATCTGAGGCCTCACCAAAATGGCCTTTAATGTCTATATTTCTACCAATAATTCTGTTCATAGTGAGAAATGTGTTCTCTAAAATGACAAAGCCTTTCTCTATAGCTCTCCTCTTTTTTTCCTGAGCCCTCAGAAGAGTTGCCCTTAACATTGATATTTCTATCAATAATTAATTCAAGGTAATTTAGGCTTTTTCTAACATACATTTCAAAATTTTTCCACCCTCTATCCATCACCCAGTTCCAAAGCCACTTCCACATTTTTAGGTATTTGTTACAGCAGCACCCTATTTCTTAGGATCAACAAGAGAAATTTATTTTTTCATAATTCTGGAGCCTAGAAGTCCTAGATAAAGATTTGGAAGGGTTGGTTTCTGGTGAGGGCTCCCTTCTTGGCTAGCCCACAGATGCCTTCTTGTTGTGTCCTCACATGGCCTTTCCTTGGTGTGTGCACACAAAGAGAGAGAGAGAGTGAGCAGACTCTTTGGTGTCTCTCATTATAAGGCCACTAATACTATTGGATCAGGGACCCATACTTATGACCTTGTTTATCCTTAATTGCTTCCTTATCAAAATATAGCCAACCTGGAGTTTAGGGCTTCAAACTGTGAATTTCTATTTTTTTTTTTAAGAGATGGGATCTTATTATGTTACCCAGACTGGACTAAAACTCCTGGGCTCAAGCAATCCTCCCATCTCAGCCTCTCAATTAGCTTGGATTGCAGGAGTGTGCCTCTGTGCCTGGATAGATGTGTTTTTTATTTTTGTTTTTGTTTTTATTTTTATTTTTTGACTTTTAGAGGGTCACAAAAATTTAGTCCACAATGCATGGTCATACTTGACTTGGCCATTAGCTGCATGAAGCTCGTACTCACTCTTGAACCTTAACCTTCTAAGCACTCTTGACATTTGCTGCATGATTTGATTTATACATCAGATCTCATTAGCTCTTCATCAACTCCTAGGTATTCTGACTAAATTCCAATCATTGTGATGGGCAAGGGTTAGGTTATGATTGCACAGACTAAAATGCCAGGCTTTCTGCCAGTATGGAGGACCAAGTATCAGGACAGTAGCTTGTAATTCAGGTAATTATGCATAATTTTCTACAAAAATACTCTTAAAAATGTAACATGTATTTTTTGATTATAAGTATAATGTATGATTATTATAGAAAATTAATTAATCAAAAGGAAGAAAATTAAAATCACCCAAATTTTATCACCCAGAGTTTAACTATTTTTGGCATTTCAAAGTAGATCATCCCCACACGTTATACACATACACACATATGTAGGCACTGTTTTACAGGGCTTTTTAAAACTAAAAAACTATTTCTAAGTATATAGATATTCTTTCCTGTAGGATTCCATAGTTTACTTGATCATTACTCTGCTGTTTTATATCTTTTTATTATAAAACACACCACACAATAAGCATCTCTGTAGCAAAATCTTTGTGCACATAAATAATTATTTTTTATTTTTTTTAAATTTTTTAATTTTAATTGTTTTTTAGAGACCAAGTCTTTCTCTGTTGCCCAGGCTGAAGTGCAGTAGCATGATCACAGCTCACTATAACCTCAAATTCCTGGACTCAAGTGATCCTCCCACTTCAGCCTCCAGAGGAGCTAGGACTGTAGGCGTGCACCATCACACCTGACTAATTTTTAAATTCTTTGTAGAGACAGGGTCTTGCTATGTTGCCCAGGCTGGTCTTAAACTACTGACCTCAAGTGATCTTCCTGCCTTGGCCTCCCAAAGTGCTGGGATTTACAGGCATGAGCTCCCACACCTGGCCCATAATTTATTTTTTAGAACAAATTCCTAGGAGTAGAATTGTTAGATTAAAGGGGTAGATTTTTAAAGCTCTGGATACTTATTTCCAGAAAGTCCTCCAAGAAGTTGTATTAATTCTCCTGCCAACATTACACAAAAATGACTTGTTTCATCAGCACCCTGTATGGGTATTGTCATTAGAGAACAGCTTTGCCAAATGTTATATGAAAATGGATCTCCAATTGTTTCTATTGGCATATATTTTCCTTTTCTTCCTCTCTCTTTTCCTTCCTTCCTTTTTTTATTCTTCCCTTTTTCTACCTGTGTCTTTCTTCCTCCGTTCCTTCTCTCTTCTTTCCTTCTCTCTCCCTTTCTTTCTTTTCTTTTTTCCAAGTTCAAAATTTTTATCTGTGCAATCAACTTATTGAGCATTGGGCCTCTTCATGACCCCAATAAGGTATAAAAAATTTTATTCATTTCTCCACTGTTCATTCAAACCACTTCAAATAAGACTCATTCTTTCACGAACCTTGAAAGACTTCTCTGGCAGATTCAATAACTTTTTCAAATAGTCCTTTTGTCACTTCCTGTTCCCCAAACACATATCACAAATTAAAATATCCAGTCCAGTGTCATATTTTATAACTCTGCACTTCTTTCCATTCTAAAATGTCATCTCCCCCATTTTAGAATCGTTCTAGACTGGGAGGCCTGCAATGGAGGGAAGGTGCGGCTGATTTCCCACCTTGTACAAATTAGTAAATTACTTAAAAGAAAAGTTGTAGTAAAAAGTAATATATATATATAAGTATATATACATATATGTACCAATATATATACATATGTATTTACTTTATGACTTAGTAAAAGGTAGTTTCCTCCAAACTCAGTTTCCCCACAACTCCAGATGTGACTGACATGACCAGAGTGCTGACTCTTTCCTGGCTCCTCACCCTGCTGGGCTCCCTTGAGGTGGGATAGTGTCTCTTCACTGGCTGGCCTCTTATACACCCCAACTCTCTCTGCACACAGAATGTCTCTCTGCTGAGGTTGCCCAGCCTCTGACAAGAAGCTCGCTGGGCTGAGATCTTTTACAAAACTCCTCTTATTCCTTCTCTTGGATTTATTGCAAACCCTACCATTACTGGAAGGGACTAGCTCCTGCAGTAACTTTTTTCACTCTGTGAGCTTCAAACATATCCCTTCACTTTTCTTCTCCTGGAACAACATAAATTTTAGACCCTCTTCTACTGCAGATTCAGGGGACCCACAGGTCATGCTCTCTGAAATATTCTCTCCCAAATGGCAGATGCTGAGGAGGAAGCATGGAAAAAAGGATGAGGTGAAGCACAGTACACTGACAAATTTTTTTCAAGTCATCTCTTCAGCTTCCACTCTTTTATAGGCTGATGGTGGCAGAATAGGTTTTACAATGACTCAGTACGTCTGGCATTGCTTTGGAATCTGAGGATCCTTGCCATCTACTTTTTTTCTCATCCCATTTAAGTATCCTGTTGCATATGTATCTTTTTGGCCATTTGGATTTTTCTTTTGTTGATTGCTTATTTTTTAAAATTCTTAAGTCATTTTTTTATAGTTTTTTTTCTGATTTTTAAGAATTCTTATAGAAGAGCTATTATCTATATATTGCAAATAGATAATATACTATCATATATGTTGTAAATAAAAATTTTGCTGACTATTTTTGATTATTGGTTTTGCACAGCAAATTTAAGGTAGAGGCCATTTAGAGCAAAGTTTAAACAAATATAAGCAACAGATTTTTTTCATTGTCATCTGAAAATATAACCATTTATTCATCCAACCATAGATTTTCTTGTTCTTCTTTAAAAAGTATCTTTTTATTCCTCTCATGTAAGTGTTAGGTATCAAAAACTTGTCCAAAGTCATCTCAGGTTGACAACTTTCTTCACTGTCAGCATTAGTTTCCATGTACTGGCTTCTAATTGCTGCTATAAAGGAGCTTTATCTTTAGTCCTCTTAAACTAATCTCAGGGATTTACATTTCCTGTACCTTTTTTTGCACATAAGGGAGCTACTTTCGTCACAAGAAGCTTTTCTATGCTCTAAGTGGTTACTCTCAATCAGAAAAAGGGATTTCTCTATTTGGGACATTCATGCGTGTGTGCATAGTAGCAGAAAGGACTTTTATTTTTTCCAATCTCAAGATTTTTACTTTACCTACTCATCTCTTTTCAAGCTGGAACCTATCTCTTTAATTAATTAAATCTGTATGCAATACACTCTATATGAGATATTCAACGGTTCTTCTGAGCCTACTTCTGAAAGACTTTTAAAGTTATGTATATTTTTCCCTCATAAAAACATATTTGAATAGACTGTATTAAAAATTACCATAACATATTTTCTTACCCTTGTCAAATCCGTACATGACACCCATGGAAGCTTCTTTTTATCTCATCAGGACTTCCAGTAATTTTCCTCCTACTTGCTTCAGGCCCTCAACATATGTAAACTGTATATATAGACACTCATTTAACCCATGATATCAGGAGTGGTCAATTAACTGCCAAAGTTAATTAAAACAAGGAATTATAAAAATGATGCATACATGTTAAATATTTTGTATAACTCAAAAAACATACATGTACATTCTTTTAGTAAATTTTTGATGTAGGACCAATGTCTTTTCTCTGAGTATATTCACTGACAGGAGGTCTGGATAGTCATTCTTGCATATACCACTCCCATAATGCGTAATTTACAATTTCCAGTTTCGTTAAATAGAGGTGGAACTCGAAGGCACTTAGGAAACTATGAATGTAGAATTAATTGTTTTATATTGATATATAGTTTTGCAACATTTTATGCTTTTGTTGCTTACCCCTAAGTTGACACCAAATTTTTAAAAGTAACTTTTTTCTAGAGAGTCCAATATCATTTTCATGACACCCTCAACCTCTTGAGCTTTCATCAATGCCTTGGTTTGGTTGATAAACATACTTCAATTTCATCATCCATTCTCCCTAGCACATAGCATAGTCCTTAGAATATGAGAAGTTCTTCATATGTATTTAACAAATTAGAAACTAAAGAAAAACAAATGCAGAAAGAGGAATGTGATAGATAGCATAGAGATTTTTCTGTTATATGCCAGGTCTTGTGTTAGATACGAGAGAAATGTTAGCAGAAGTTTATGATGGACAATCTTGAGTCAAGTTAAGAGGTTTGGCCTGAATTGGTGTTAGAGTGACCTAACTGGGGCCTGACTTTAGAACCTGGAGAGAATTTCACTAGGAGTTAAGAGACACGGAAAGAACTTTCTCAGAATGTGCAATGCAGACCTCTTCTAGCTATTCATTGTGCATTCCTGGGAGAAATAAAGAAGAAGGGAGAAGGGATGTGGATAAGGTCTGACCTAAACCTTGGAAATTAGACTAGTTCCTATGTTTTCTCATTTTAGCTTTACATCCATGAGGAGTATTGTTTAGAACAGGATTGCACTTAGACTTTTTTCCTTCAACATTCGCCTTTACTTTCTGTGCTACCTAGCACAGAGCTAAGCACATGGCAGACCTTACTGACTGATCCGGAGGTAAGGACTGACCTTTGCCTGACTTTGACTCACATGGCAGGAAAGAGAAAAGAATTCTGTCAGATTAGCAAGGAGAGTGAACAACAAAGACCCTGAAAGGTCCAGAGAGTAAAAAATGGAAGCCAAATCACTGAGAGAAGGCTCTGAGGATAGAATTCACATTTTTCCTCTCAAGGTTTATGCAACCAGAAGAAGCTATTAAATTCTGAAAAGTTTACCTAATATTTCTGTAAATCAGCTCAGTGGAGATAGTATGGGATAGTAATTAAGAAAAAGAATATTGAAATAGGAGAGATAGCATCCCAATTCTGACCCTGAGAAGTCTTAGTTTTATAACCTTGGGCAAGAAAACCTGAAGTCACAATTTCTTTATTTGTAATTTGGCTATAATAATAGTGCTTACCTCACGGCATTGTTGCAAGGACCAAATAAGTGATAAGCAGTGTTTCCAGAACACAGTAATTTAATCATAAAAACACACACATATCCGTACCTTATGCTACTGGGTATGCTCAGTCAAATTTATATGACCAGGAAATTTCCTAAGAAAAGAAATTGCCAACCAGCTCCCAGAAGAAGACAGGTAGACCTGAACAAATCTGGGGTTTCATTTTAAAATAGTCTTTTACTCCAGGGATAACTCACTGGAAACATGCTGCTAACTGGCATTTGCACACTCTCTAAGCAAGTGATACTTGATCTTCACAGTGGCCTGTCTCCTGAATCATCAACAGTTTAATCCTGTCCATTTAGCTTTAGTGTTAAGTGAATTATATTGTATTCTAAAATTTCTTTTCTAAACTGATAACCCAAATAAAATATTTTGAGTAATCTTCTGTAAGACTGAATATCTTAATTAAATAGAACAATCCATTCCATGACCAGGTGAAGACACACACACACACACACACACACACACAAACACACACCCCAACTGCCTGGGAATCTTGCTATGACAACTATTGAAAAAAAGTATTAATAGCTGTTATTGACAAACCGAATTATTTTCAACATTGATGACTCATACTTTCCATTAACTGAAAACAGTTCCATGTGATTGAATTTGACAAATATTTATAAACCACTCATCATGAGCCATCCCAATTCTCAAGGATCTCAGAGTGACATGGGAGAGATAGACTTGTATACCAAAATTTCCATATAGTGTTATCAGTGCTATGATGAAGACAACACAGGTATTAGAAATGTCTTGGCTTTTGTACTTTTTGTAATGGAAATAATCTGGCAAGCCTTAAATTTTTAAAATGCTTTTAGAAAGAATACCCATATTTATGTTTAACCTGTCCCTGTATAGTTTGTTTGTGATTACTTTAGGGCCACTAGATTAGATAAGCAATGGGTGGGTGAACCACAACAGACTTACGGTATGCATTTGCCAAAGTGACTTCTGTAAACTTCCATGCAAAGAAGTCCCAAAGGGCTCTGGGATGACACAATGGCATCTGTCTCCCAAACCAGGATGGTGGTGGACACTTGAGAAGGCCAGTGGCATATGAAGGAAAGGCTTCCATGGCAGTACCCCCAGGCTGGGCTAGAGCCTCCTCACCTCTGCAGGTTGACCCCAGGCCCCCAGACCTCCACCTGCTCTATCAGAGCACCCACCACGCTGAATTGTAATTGCCTGTCTCTGATCTGTCTCCTCTGCCGGTTTGTAGCATTCAGAGGACGGTCATCTTGTCCTGTTTATCTGTCAGTCCCCAGTGGTTGGCATATCACCTGGTGCATGGTGAGTGCTCAATAAATGTTTGTTGAAAGAAGAATGGATAAATATTATAGACAAAGTGTATAATCCTGGGATTGTAATCAACTCCAAGCTAATTCCTAGTCAATTCCTAGCAGTGGCTTATGGCCATATTAAACCTTGCATTAGAATGATTTATGATGTCTGGTTTAACACAACAACAATAACATACTCAATGAAGGAATAAATGAATTGTGTTTCAGGCATGGTCAATTGTCAACTAGGAGTTTAATTCAGAGTTTCTGTTTCAATCATTAATACTATCACATGCAAATATTTGAAGAGCCCAGCTACATGCTGTAGAACTCAAACACTCTTAAAACTCAAGCAGCATTTATTTGCTAAAAGCCTGTAATTAAGACCAGCCTCTTCTTCAATTAAACGGTTATCTTCAGTAAATGTGGTTCATGAATTTACTCTCTGTTTTTAATTGCTGTAGACATTTATTCAACATCTGGTTTTATAGCCATTTAAATAAAGAGGTTTTGCTATAATAAAATATGCATATTTGTCTTGAGTCAGTATCATCATTTTTATTGGAGTGTATCTTGTACAATGTAATTAAAGTCTTTCATAACAATTTGCTTTCAAAATGTATAGAAAATTATTGTCTTAAAAGACATTTTCTCTAGAAAGATATGAGTAGTAGAAGTATATGAATTGAAAGAAATCAAAATTATTTTCTGGAACTCTGATAGCATTTCTATTATATCATTTGCAAATTGTCAAATGCTTTGACCAGAAAACATGAATTTATGGAGCAGAATCCTTAAACCACATTCTCCTTCCTCACTTTACCTCACCTCCTCTCTTACCCTTTACTTCATCCTTTGTCATCCCTATACCCGCGTAAAGTCATTGTAGTCACAGACACACTTGAGGATTAGCTACTAGAAAAATGGTAAATTTTATTATTTTCCATTTTTGGTAACTTAGGGACGGACTGCTAAAACTTAAAAATAACTGTGAATGGTATTATTTCAGATCATTTTTAGATATGGAAATATATGTGTATATGTACATATATACATAAATAATTGTCTAATTTCATGGGCACATTGAAAATCATTTCTAGAAATCCTCCATTCCATAACCATTTATGGGGCTCACCATCTCCTCCTGGCATTTATTATTCTTTCTATTTTTTCTACAGTGTCCTGTCATCTTACCTAAAAGAGCACACATGTCAGCTAGCAGTAAACTCATCTGGTTAAATTCCTATGAAACACAACTAAAGCTTGGCCAGTAGGACTCTAAACATTTAGTTGTTTGAAAACAAATTTATAGAACTGACCAAAGTGCAGGTTTTTCACCCAAGAGAAGTGATGAGTTAGAAAAGAGACTGGTGACAGAAACAGAAAATCAAATTCCACATATTCTCACTTACAAGTGGTAGCTAAGCTGTGGGTATGCGTGGACATGCAGAGTGGAATAATAGACATTGGGGACTCCAAAAGGGAGGAGAAGGGCAGGAGTGAGGGTTGAAAAGTTACCTATTGGGTACACCGTACACTGTTTGGGTCATGGGTATACTGTAAGCTCAGACTTCACCGCTATGCAATATATTCATGTAACAAAACTGCATTTGTACCCCCTAAATGTATAAAACAAAACTAAAAAAAGAGAGAGGTGGTGATACTCAGGTGGAAAAGGGTAATGTTCCAAACAAAGAAAATGCATTAATTGACTGTGGTAATTTCACAATGTACATGTATATCAAATCGTCACATTGTGCACACTAACATATACAATTTTTATTTGTCAAGCATCTTTTCCCCAGAACAGTGGAAGGAAAATTTTGTGTGACACAATCTGCATGTATATGAGGAAAGGTGGTGATGGCACAATTAATTGAGAAAAGAGGAAAACAAGTTTGGCTATACGGCAGTGCTTTTTTCTTTCTTTCTTTCTTTCTTTACGGTTTTCTCAATTCCCTAAAACCTAAACAATATTTTAATTGCAGCCTCTCCAAAGCTCCTATTATTGTTTTCTTTAGCTTCTGCTGCCTTCAGCCTTGTTCCTGAAATTTATGCTATTGTCAGAAATCCTAGATTAAAAATTTAGTACTGTGGCTAAATATGCTTAACTCTCTTTCTCTCTAGGTATTCAACAGCCTTATCAAGGGTTCATCTCTTCATTTGGTGATCTGTGTTTATGTAGATGCGTGCAAGTCACACACTCACACACACACACGCACGCGCACACGCACACGCACGCACGGTGGGAGCCGACTTTGGAGCCACTTTGCATCATCACCCCTATTAGGATTATCAGAGTATTGGAATTGTGGGTAAAAGATCTATTTCTTTTCCAAAGGGTGAGAAAAATGGGAGGGTGTCAGGGAGAGGGAAGAGAGAGGAAAATAAAGTGTGTGTGTGTGTTTTGGGTGGGGGGAGGGAGGAAAAGAGAGGGGGAATGTGAGTGTGGAGGGAGGAGGGGAAATGAAAGGATATTATATATTTTTTTGTATCTGTCATTTCCCTGCTATCTCCCATATGACTTCTTAATCCATCAGAATGCTGGGAAGATAATGTTTTGGGCGAAATAACATGAGAGAGAGGATAGACTCCCAAGGACCAATATCTTTATTGCTCGGAGGATAAACGGATTATGTCAGCCATTTTCTGTTGCTGACAGCTTTTCTTATTAACCGATTTTATTTTTTAATCTTCCAGGGAAGAAATATGGTTTTATGTCACAATAAAACGCCGGTCACATCTAATTCTGCCCTCAAACAAACAGATTTCTGAAAGCCTTGCAGAGAAATTTGAAATAACTTTAAAGAGGGGGTTTTTGGATAAAGTCTTTATCCAGGGGCTTGTTCAACTGCAGTGTAAAAGGTTTAGGGAGAGAGAGGAGAGGAGAGGAGAGAGAGAGAGGAATAGAGGGAGGGAGGGAGAAGGGAAAAGGGAGAGAAGAAAAGAAGGAGAAAGGAAGACCTACACAGTTGTTTTGCTTGGTGATCTCTCTTCAAAAACACTGGGGCATAGTCAGGAAAATGCAGTTTGGATGAGAGAGGGCTGGGACGATGAGCAGAGGGACACGAGCATCTTCTGGGGCTCTGGGTGTGGGGAGCTGCTTACTCACACCTCTCTAAAACCGACACTTGGTCCCCAGTTTTTCTGGAACCATTAGGAGTTGATGGTGTGTCTTTCAAGAATCATAAACAAATCAATGTGAGTTCTGTGAGTCATTTGGAGCTCAGAGGCAATTCTAGTCCTTTTTCTATGATTCTTTTGCCAGGAAATTTCAACCTGCTTGAGGATTTAGGTCTTTAGTTACCCCCAAGAAAATCTTCTGTCAAATACCCCAGACAACTCTGGCCTTTGCTCACTTCTGTAGGCCTGCAGCAAGCATACGGCCATCACTAATATAAAAACCCGCTCGTTTCTTCTCTTCTGTGTGACACAAAGCAATTTAGCCAGACAGGGCCCCTGCCCACCAGGGGCTTAGCCCAGGAAACGTCCTTAATTTGTGCCTCTTGCTTTGTTCAGTGCCCGGCTCACTGCAGACCAGGTACCTTGATTGATAATGATGGCAGAGTCTTACATCGTGCCCTGCCAGGAAGTATTGATGATTTAGAAGACTTTAAAAATCTCTTAAAAATAAATCGCTTGGATTTTTCTAAGGTGTTGTTTTTTATAAGAGAAATGGGCATTTCAAAAAAGCATTTTGAAACCTCGAACAGTTTGGGAACTTAAAGCTTGTCCTAAGGCAAGTCAGACAAGCTAAGTACCTCCAGCCAGCTGTGAGAAGAGGGGAGATTCAAAGGAATAGATCGAGCCAAACCTCTTCTTACCTGGGGACAAAGAGATGGTTTTTCCTGCCTCATTTCTTTACATGGAGAGAGAGAGAACTGGTAGAAATGGAGAGAGAAAGGTCATCTGGAGTCTTTCTACCCTGTCATGGCATGACTGCATGTCAGCGCTGGGTCAGAAGGTCACGAGGACCAGCCTCTCAAAGTGAGCTGTCCAGATGTTGCTTTGATACGAAACAAGTCTGATCTTTTAGGAAGTGCTTTTGACTCTAAGCTGTGACAAAAAAAAAAAAAAAAAACAAAACAACAAACATTAAATACAAAGTCTTACATGAACAGTTTTATTAGCTTTGACATATGTATATACGTGTATGATCAACTCTCCAACCAATACTTGGAAAGAACATTTCCATTACCCCTGATCTAAATGAATGTTGCTTCTGGAACTTCACCCTGTGCCATCTGTGTAGACATTTGCGGTGGCCCAAAAGGCAGCCCTGGTGAAGGTCTAATGGTGCACAAGATAATGAGCAGATTATTTGGCATGTTAATAATAATAATTATAGGGCCGGGCGCGGTGGCTCACGCCTGTAATCCTAGCTCTCTGGGAGGCTGAGGCGGGCGGATTGTTTGAGCTCAGGAGTTCGAGACCAGCCTGAGCAAGAGCGAGACCCTGTCTCTACTAAAAATAGAAAGCAATTAATTGGACAACTAAAAATACATAGAAAAAATTAGCCGGGCATGGTGGCGCATGCCTGTAGTCCCAGTTACTCCGGAGGCTGAGGCAGAAGGATTGCTTGAGCCCAGGAGTTTGAGGTTGCTGTGAGCTAGGATGATGCCACGGCACTCACTCTAGCCCGGGCAACACAGTGAGACTCTGTCTCAAAAAAAAAAAAAAATGATAATAATAATAATTATAGTATTCTGTTTTTTGGTTTACCAAGCACTTTCACATTCATTATCTTAGCATACCCTTCCATATGATGAAGATAATAATGATAATAACATTATCATCATTAATAACAATAATAATCACAACACTGATATATGCTTATTGTGTCAAGCACATGTATTATTACATTTAATCTTTTAGCAACCTTTCACCTGTTTTATACATGTTGAAACCGAAACAAAGAGAGGTCAAGGAACTGGTCCAAGA
>CAUYSK010119498.1:0-32120 GCA_963575035.1 Avahi laniger
ATGGGGAAGAGAATGTCACAATAAGAATGCAAATACCGTAGGGAGAATAGGTTAATATTCACCCTTTGTCAGCGGAAAACGCTTTCCCAATCTGCAACAATATACTGTAACAGAGTTAAAGACAGGCCTTGCCAAGAAAAAGGGATCCTCTAAATTCCTTTGTCTTCTCATTTAGTATATCAAGAGACAGTCCTGTTAGCCATGGTCATAGCATTTCACATAAAGCAGGTTATAACCACACAGGACAAAGAAGTAAAACCACACATACTGATCCCAGTAGGAACAAATCTCTGAAAGTTCGAGCATTTATATGACTCAACCAGGCAGGAACTGGGCTACCTAAGATAACTTTTAAAATTATCGCATTTTACTAAATTTACCAGATTAGAATAAAATTTCACATGTCTTTTCCCAGTATTTTAAAATCAATTCCTCCTTTGAAATTGTTCTCCAATTACTTCTCCTCTATATAAATTCACAGATATTTTCATTCATTTACTCATTCAACGAATCTTTCTTGAGCGTCTACCATGCACAGGGCTCTGAGGGTGTAGCAGTGAGTAGGTACAGACAAGGTCCCTGCCCTCTTGGAACTTTCTAGGTGGAGAGAAATGAAACTGACAAGTAAGTATCATTTCAGGCTGTGGTCGGTTTTATGAAGAAACACAGGGTGCCACTCTTGGTCCTTGTGCCCACTCTGTTGGGACAGGACCGTGTTCTCCGACTTGACCTTGTCTCTAATTCATCTCCTTCTCCAGAACTAAAACTAGAGTTCTTAAACAGCTGCTTGATTCCATCGCTTTCCTTTTTAACACCTGCAACTTCTTAAACCCCCAGGCCTTGAATATGGCCCCTAACAACCTGTGTAACCTATGCCTGGACACGGAGCCTCCCCTCTCTCCATGTCAGTCTTTCTAAAGTTCCAAAAAATTCCACTTGCATGCCAGCTTTCTGTCCACACATCCAAGAATACGCACTCCTCCGTCCTATCTTTTTAAATCCAACCCTTTTATTAATATCCAACTGGTTTCCTGTCTGCTTTGTTCCATTAAACACCCAGACCGCAATGATATCTCCTCTGTCTGATCTCTCACAACACACAGCTGAGCACTTTAGATCATAGATTCCCAAACTGGGAAAGAACCATACCTGTTTTCTAGTCCAGCCTTGAACACGATGGGGAAAACACAGCTAGAGCCTTCTTAATAGGTGGTCCTGGACTTTCACACTCTCACTAGTGTTTTACAAATATGTACATTTTTAAAAATGCGCATGCACATATATACAGCAGTGAATTCAGTTATTTTGGTTATTCTATTAATATTACTTTAGCATTCATAAGTATAAAGCTGTGAGTAAATCTTTATGCTTAGAGCTTTTATATAATCATAAAAGAAAACAGACTTAAAAATTGAATACAAACCCAAGGACAAAATTAATTAATTCCAAATGATCAACATTGATGTGGCACATGATGTTTTCCTAAAGCAATGTATCTGTTCTCATGCAAATACAGTACTGACTACCATGAAACAAAATTTTACAATGTGACCTTATTTATCTATTAAGGCCACCTCTGTCATTTTTTTAAAATGAATCTATAACAGTTGTAGCTTCTCACTAAAGAAATATCCAATGCCAACACAATGCAAGCACTACTTAATTATAGAGGGGGTAATCTAGATTATGTGGAGTTTTTGTTCAATTAAAAATAAAAATTAAACACCTTAAACATTTTTATAGAAACATGTACATCTTATATACTGTTCTTTCAGTTTGCCAGGAGTCCAGAAATTGATGTTATATAATGTACTGATGTAAGTGTTTATGCTTTGACTCTGCAAATGGATTTATGTAAAATGGGCTGACAGAAAGGGCTATTTCTAACTTTTGTGTAATTTTCCTCATAGTACCTAAGGTTGTGTGTAGCACATGTTAGATGCTAACAAAAAATTCTTTGGATGTATTATTTTAATTTCTTTTATTTTCTTACATTAATTTCAAAAAGTTTATTCATAGACCTCTATAATTCCCCAGGAGAGTGATTCAGTGGTTATTCTTTGATTCTGACTTCCTGGATAAATATTTGCATAAACTGTAAAACCTTTTAATAAAGAACACCTCAAAATGATGCAAGTGAAATTCAAGATGGAAGTGACTAAGGAATAATCAGTGCAAAAAAACCAAAATGAAGATAGCCTAAAGGTCAAGCAGTAGTTTTAGAATGTTGAATAAAATGTGGTTGTTGATGGATGAAAAATTGTGTCTTGTTGCAGACAATTATTTGAAGGGCATGTCTTTTCAGACTATTTCCAGCTGTTTCCTAGAGGGACAATAGCCCTGTTAAAAAGTTAGTAAAAAAGAAACTGCCTACCAATCTTTGAAATTTTAATAGAGAAATCTGCATTTTGGATGTTTTCTAGGGAAAACAGTGTGAAAACAAATTCAGTAATCCTCAACTAAAAGGCCTGACATCACGTTTATAACAGTTTTTCCGGGATATTTTAACACCTTTTTTCTACTTAGTTTAATCAACTAAAGGCATTATTGTTAATGGAGAGAACATATTTATTCTTCACTACTTGCCTTCTGTAAGTATGTCTTCCTTTTTGACAAACGAATTGATAATAGACCATGACAAAGGGAGATGGCCTGTGGATTTTTTTTTTTTTTTTCCTTTTTGGAAATTATCTTCCTCTCAAGCTTCCTTGACTCTCCCTTAACTTTCAGCCTGAACAGACCTTAAAAGCTTTGGGTCCCTAACGTGGATGCTCCTGTAACAGTAAGTCTTGGCGGGGTGCCTTGGGGGTGGCAGGGAAGCCACTGGTCCATAAATATTCCCCTTCTTCTCTGTGCCGCAACGTCTACACTTTCACTGGTGGCCAACAGGAGTCCTCTGCCTTACAAACGTGCCTTTTTAAAAAATGCCCCTGAAGAAGAGTTGCCTGCAGGTATCCACATCCTGATGAAAATGGGCTTGTCACATCTCTTATCTCTGTGGCAAATAATACAGAACTGAGTGAGGAGCTGCCTAGAGATTTATTGGAGGTTAGGCTGTTAATCCGGGAAGAGGAAAATCATTGTTTTGGAGGAAAATATACCAACTGTGGAGGAAACCTTGCAGTGGCATTTGGGGCCAGTGGGAGGATATGAAGACACACTTTGCGAGTTTACTTCAGGTTAGTGCTGCTTGCAAGCAACTGATACGCAGAGCATTTAAGAACTGTTTATGTTTTAATGAGGATTAAATTTTAAGCTAATTTCGAAGAATTATATAATTCAATGAAAAATAAGACATATCATAAAAAAGGATTATTTGGCTTATTCTGGGTAACCAAGAGAAAGAATTAGGACCTCCAGTAATAATGTTCCAGGGGGTCTGATTTCAGCTCAATATAAGAAAGAACTTTTGAACCATTAGTGCTCTGTGAAACTGTTTTCTTCTAAGGTAGTGAGCGGTCTCAAAAGAACTGATTATACAGAGGCTAAAACTTTGGGTGTTATGAGAACTTTAGGTTAGCGAGGCTGCTCCTTCTAATTATATATTGTTTATTAATTAGGTCTGAATTAATAAGCTAGTATGTTCCTTAAATATTTCTAAATTAAAAAAAATACACTTCAAAAATGTAAGCTAAATTTCCACTCATGTTTAGTACTCTACATATCTTTTTCATTGCCAGAGCAGTGGTCCTTGGGAAGATAATAGCGTAATAATAGCTAGTACTTACACAACACTCGGTAAGTGCAAGACTCTCTAAATGTTCCTTTCTCACCAAACTCTACGAGATAGGCAATACCGCTGCTCCCATTCTGCGGATAAGGGAACTGAGCTGCTAAAGATGAGTGATGTGCTGAAGCTCACAGAGCACAGAAATAGGAGAGTCGCCCAGGGGCAGAATATCCTGGCTTCAGAGTCCAGGCACTCAACGGACAGCACTATCCACTCACTCATCCCCTGTTGAGAAGCCGCTCAGATCATCTCAGACTATTACTGGACTGCTAAAGAAATTGAGATTCTCAAAAGCTGAACTGTGTTATATTTTACCCCTGTCATCATAAATCTTTACATTTGTACAGACCAGGAAAATAAATGTCAGAACAAGCTTAAAAGTCAACGATGATTGCTTAATGACCCCAATGTAGTGACAATATCAACTTCCAGCTGCAATCAAGCAGATACTGAGATCCCTAAACCAAGGTAAAATCTTCATTTCTTTGTATATCATGGACCATGATTTAGGGAATAATCACAATCCAAATAATCATAGAATTACAGAGTTTTAGAGCTGGAAGAGGCCTTAGGGATTCTCTGCTCTTCTCATTACAGAGATGAGGGTACCGATTTCTACTGAGAGGATCATATGTCAAAACCACATGCTGGCCTCCTAACTGCTCTTCCTGACTGCTCTTCCTGTTAGCTCTCTCACGCGTCCAGTCTCATACCATAGCCAAAGGAAAGTTTTAATAAAATTTCATCATCTCATCCTGCTCCTTTAAACGCCTTCAAATGTTCCTCATTACTTTCAGACAAAGTAAAAGTCCTTAAGTTAAAATGTCAGTTCTTTGAAAACCTAGTCCCTGAATGTCTCTAGTCTCATCTCCTCCTGCTTGTTTCTTTTGAAATCTGGACTCCGGTCACCCTGAGTGTCCTGTAGCCCCCTGTCCCTCCCAACATCCGAGAGCATCTGACCTCTGCTCTCTGACCTCTGCCCTTTTGCACATCCCGCTCCTTCTGCTTTCGTAGCACTTTCCCCGGCCTCTTCTGGCTCCCTCCACTTCATCCTTCAGAACACAGCTTAATATCCCCAAAGAAAGTCAACTCTAACCTAGGGGCCAGATTTGTTTTGTTGTTTGTCAGACACCCAGTTTAAACAAGCCTGCTTATATTGTTTCCTAACCCAGGAGAGATCTAAAGAGTAATTTATATTTCTGTGTGTTAGGACATAAGAAGTATAGTTAGAATTTGCACAATAGCAATATGACATCCTGAGTAACAACGTGTAACAAGGATTCGCTGCTGATGGAAAGAGAAATCAACAAGTCAATGAAACAAAGTTTGCTGGGCTCCTTTGGTGAAGGTGTCATTTTGGTGCGGCAGAATCCAATGATTGATGAAGGTAATTATGAAACCTGAGTCAGCAAGAAATGGCAATTATACTTAGTGTGGTATGATTAAGGAGGCAGAAAACTACAATAACTTTCAGGATGATTTTCACTAAAGATGCTTAAAATAAAATGAGTTTTAGTGCTTACAGCAAGAAAAACACTCCATTTATGTTAAAGACACACTTATATTAGAGTCTGCATGATGTAGGGGGAGTATGATAACAGATAGTCAGTAGACCCTACTTCTAATCTGGTAATTGACACTAACAAAGTGAATGATGTCATATGGTTTACTCACTGAAAGTCATTCACTTCGTTAGTTGTGAGAGCTCAAATGGCTGTTGTTGTTATTAAAATTGTTATTATTATTTATAATGAGGAAGACAGATTAGATGATCTCCAAGGTCTTCTCAAGCTATAAAATCCAATGATTCTATGAACAGCTCATTCCCAGATGATGTCAGAAGAATGATGTCTCACTGTATATTGGGCAAGAAATCAATATGGTCAATTTTCAATTGTCCCCAGTAAGGTAAGGTGAGCAGAACATGAATTATTCAAAACTTTGGTTATGTTCAGTACATTCCTATTTAATCTTGGAATGTGTAGAACTATTTGAAAATATTTCTTACCCTTCTAATATTGTGTTTAATGAATAAAAGGAGTTTGGCCTTTTTGCCGTCACCAAGAGTAAAGAAATGGCACAATGCCAGAGACTTCACATATGCTGTCTTAGATGAAATCGTCCAGCACCTGACTGGGCAATAGGAAAATCACACGGGATGATACAGTTTTGTCCAGGTAACAGACAGGCCTGTGACCAAGAGCCTACGGCACAGCATCTCCTCATGAAGCTTTTTCAGAATTTCAGGTAGTGCAGGTGTATATGTGCTTGGAAATTCTAAGAGTGAAAAGGTGACTATAAAGTGTTTTTCCACTGATATCTCAATTTTCAAAATAGCCTTATCACTACAGCGATGTCTAATTAGAATTCCCAGGCACAATGGCTACAGCCCAACGCTGTAATAATCTAATAAAGCAAAGTCTCATTTGTCATTTAAGGGTGCTTCCCCACTTTCCACACACTTTACCACTTGAAGTTGATATCGTTTCTTCTTTTTCTTTTTTCAAATGAAGACTTTGTTCAGAGAGACCTTTGTATTTTTCAAAGATATGATAAATAGTACCATAAAAAAACAGGACTAACTGTGTGACTTTGGCAAATTACTAAATCTTTTCAAGCCGTAGTTTTTCTTTATTTGTAAACTGGGAATAATGAGAAGAAATTAACTGGGAAGCTGAGAGAGCTCAAGCTTCAGAGCCCCCTTTCGTGTTGGACATGTTCACATGGTCATATGTTTATGTAAAATTGACAAAAATAAGATACCTTCCCTGAAACTAGCCAAGATCTCTGCCTCTTTTCACTGCAACTTTCCTCTGTCACCTGTTTAGAACCTTTGAAATAACTTCAAACACTTTTTGCATTTGGCTAAGGAGGAGCTGAGTGCAGATAGATTGAATTTGTGTTTCGTGACTATGTCTAAGTGCTCTGAAGTCATTTCTGCGTACTGCTCTGTATCGCTAGGCATCCAGCGTAGGAATGATTTCCAAGCGCATTCCCACCGACCATTTTTATGTGTGTTGGAATATTCTTTTTTCCTTAAAGAGGGTTTCCAAAATGGCATTAAATTCAGAAAACCTGGATCAGCCCCTAGGGATAATGATACCTACCTCATACCATTGTTATGAAAATTAATATGAAAAATTTTTCTCACTTTTCTTCTTCCTCTTTTACCTTCTCATCCTTCTTTTGAATAATCATATAATAATAAAATAGGACCTGCAGATGATCTAATCCAGGGTTTTTATTTTTTTTCCCAAAACATTTCCTCCCCTTCAAGTAAAATAATATACAGGATCTTGATATATTAAAAAACTAGTAATTCATAGGATTCCTATGAAGCTTAAACCTTTGCTGCCTAGGGAATACCCGTCTCTCATTTCTAGAAATCTCCAAAGAACCACTGTAAGTCTCAGGATTCCATGGGACCCAGCTGGAAAACATGATTTAACTCAATTCCCTTTTTTCATAATGGAAAACAATTCCAGAGAGGCTAAGTGACCTCTCTTCTCCCATTTTATAATCAGTTCACTATATCTTTTATTTTTAGGTTTACAATAGTAAACATTTATTTCAAGTTTTAAACATACAGCTACCTGTTTTAAAACAAAAATCATTTCTATACATTCTTCATATCATGGACTGTTTATTCTAGAGGGATTAAAGCATTAAGTGTAAGTCTGTTCAGAATAGAAGAAAATTTAGAAGACTACTTATACAAATGAGGCTTTGAGGTAACCTCTTAACCAAGGCAAACAATCAAAGATGTAAAAATCCAAAATTTCTGTGTGGTATACTATATTTAATGTTCTACAAATAATAAATTGACAAATAATGTTTGCTACAGTTATGGCAGATATAAACTGTTCTTAGCAGTAGAAAATATGCAAAGAATGATGACTCAGCAGCCCACAGAAAAGCACATCTAAACAGCCAGTAAACTTGCAGAAAAAAATTCAACTTCCCTAGCAGTGAAAGATATGCAAATTAAGTAGCAATGATCTACCACTTCACATCCATCAGAGTGGCAAAAAATTAAGAGTGATAATAACTGCTGTTCGTGAGGATGAGTTAAAAGGGTATTTTCATCCATTTCTGGCAAAAATAGAAATTGTTATAGGCTTTCAGAAAGCAATCTTGAAATATCTATTCAAATAAAAAATTCAAGTCCTCTTTCCAGAGCCACTGTATGACTTTTATGGGCCTTAGGAACATTTGCCTTTGTAGGCTTTTCTCCATTAAAAATTTGTGTGTGTGTGCATTCATGTACATATATAAAATATCTTTTATGACAGTGTTGGCATAAAGATGAATATATTAATAACTCAGACTAGATTTATTATTATATTCACTTTTTCTTCTAATTTTAAAATAAATTAAGATCAAAACATTTCTTGGGTCCCTAAAAGTTTTACAGGTCTTAGGCACTATGCCTTCTGTGCCTAACAAGGTAAGCCCTAACTCTTCACTCAGAAGCTGTCTAGAAATTAGACTAGAAATCAGAACTTCAGTGATATTTACTTCTGCCTGGCGCTAGTAGCAAAAACCGGACACAAAGTAAAGAAAGAACTTCAATAGACAATAATTGAGTAAAGTGGTCTGTACATAATATGATCCAATTTTAGAAAAATAATCACAGCCAGTAAAAGGTATCTGTAAGCGCGTGAGTTGTCTGTGTCAGTTACCTATTGCAACCTAACAAACCTCCCTAAAAATTAGTGCCTCAAGACAACAACCATTTTAATTGCCCATGATTCTAATGGGTTAGCAGTCTGGGATAGGCTCTGCTGAATAATTCTTTTGCTAGTCTCCCCTGGGGTAATTTATACAGCTGCAGTCAAATGGCAGCTCACCTGGGACTGGATGGTCTGCGGTGGCTTCCCACATATTTTATGGTCAGCTCTTCCCTCAGCTGGGCCATGTGCCTCCAGCAGGCTAGCCCAGTGACTTTTCAAACACTAAGGTTGTATCACATTTGCTCATATCTCTTTAATTAGGCAAGTCACATGATCAGACTCAATGTGGGAGGGACGACCACAGAAGAGCCATAGAGGTGGGGAGGTGTGATTCGTTGGAAGACAGTAGTGTAAAATCCCACTATTGTGTGCAATTTCATATTCGTGTATGATAAAATATGGTATGATAAAGATCAGCAAGAAAGGGGAAAATGGAGATAATTTTATTCAGAAAGAATTATGTTATCTACTGCTTGAGGATAATTTATATTATTCATTTATTCATTAAGAACTATTTATCAAGTGCCTACTCTATGTCAGATGTGTGCTGAGTATGGAATGCATGAAACCAGTCCTCTAGAGAGGTGTTATTATTGTAACACCGTCTTTGGGTATTAAGAAAAGACTGTGTATTTGTGCATTTTAACTCCTTAAAGCAAACCCTTAAAGCAAAGCCTGGGACAAAAGCTTCCTTACAGTTAAATCATTTGGGTATGTAGACCGCTGGAGCTCATATAAAGCCAGTATAAAATCCAACACAAAGACGCATTGCCAAGTCGACCATAGTTATGTGGGATGCATTGTCAGTCTCATGAGAATTTTGAGGCGCCCTATGAAACACATTGCAGATCTTTCTGCCGAGGATTACACATGGATGAAATTGATTCTCATCCCTCTTTGGTCGAGGGGCTCCAGGAGGATAGACTTTACCAGATTTCTGGCATATGCATGTAGGAGGTCATGTAGTTTCTGAGGATAACCCTGTGCCAATGAACCCTCAGGGCAAGAAGCAAGAGGACCATGGCAGATGTTGCAGCTATGAATAGAATAGCTAATCAAAGCCTTAGAGAAATTGGTTACCACGGCAGTGGCTGGAGTAAGAGGTGGGGCCAAAAGGATATAAAGGGGTACACAAGAGATGTCTGATACAGTCTACCCCTTGCAGAACTGAGACTCACTCATGCCTTCCCTCAAGTCCAATCTTTTCTAAAGTCATGTTGATGTGCTTGCAAGCAGTCTTTGCAAGTCTTCCACAAATACAAAAGATTTGTGGAATAAACTATAATCTCTACTCGCATAGCTGAATCCAAGACTATAATGGCTATTACTCATCCTTTCCTCCAACCTGTCCTCAGCCAGTATTTCAGCTCATTGCTTGCCTGAAGCAATAACCCTGACTTCCATCTCCTAGAGATCTAGGTCCTTAATTACCTTCCTCTTGACCACTCATTGATTCTGCAGTTGCCCATTCACCATTAACCCTGAGCACAAAAACATCGGCAGGTATTACGCTCAGTCCTTTTGGTTCCAGACATACTTCTCCCTGCCGTCGATATGGAACAGCAACCCAATCTCCTCATCCTAATCCAGGTCAATTACCTCTACCAGTAAAGTGACTCCTTTCATTGCTTGAAGGCCCACTGGCACAAGGAGCCCAAAGTGACCAGGTCATAGCCATTGTTTCAAGTAAAGGGGAACCGTAAGCTTGAAATATATGAAAAGACTAATAGTTCCCGTGGGTTAGCACCCTTTGGACATCTCTGCTGAAATCTATACAAAAAAGTCACCACAGCAGTGACTGGAATAAAGGATAAGACAAGTGAATATGAAGCTGTGGGCCAGATGTGTAGATGTGTCTGATACAGTAATACAAATCTACATATAGGAGCTAATTATCCACACTGCATCTTTCTTTTCTTTCCTCATTTTTTTGTCATGTACACATTAGAATCAGAGCTATTCATTTATGCAACACGTTTGTTTTTTCATTATTTGTTTGCATGTATTATATAAAGCCATATACCATTTCTATTAGAACGTCGATCATCACATAATTGTTTGATAACAATTTTTCTTTTTATGGAAATTATCCCTGAGGAAAAAATATGCAATTTTTATAGAATGATTTAGAAGTTTTACTATATAATAAGATGAGTACTAAAGATCTTTAGCAAATATAACTCTTTATCTTTTGACAATTTTAACAAAATAAATGCCTGTAAAAATCACTCAGATTGATCATAGATTGAAATTTCTGATGGAAGGATATGACTTGGTTTTTGTTAATTATCTTTCAGTTGGGTTCTCCTTTCTGAGAGAGCTGAGCATGAGTGAAAGGAAGCTTCAAACTGAATTGCAGAGAAAGGAAGGGGTTGGTGTGGGGAATGGATCCCTGCTTTGCTTTGCCCCTGAGGAGGGGCAACGCCAGTCCACAGCAGAACTGTGCAAGCACATTCCGAGACTGCCCTGTTTCCAAATAACCACAACAGATATTAAACAGCAGATGAGCTAGCAAAGTAAAGGCAAAAGTGAAGCAATTAAATAAAAAGGGAAAAACAAAACCATACTTAAACCAAAATACTGTAAAAAATCACTAATTTATCTGCAAATATTGATTAATGAGATAGTCTCCATAAAAAATATTCCTAAAGAACTTAAATATTCAATGAATTTTCATTGACTAACTCATGTGCACCAGGTACTATGCTATTACATAGTGATGTAGAAAAAAGTAGGACATGGTTCTTACATGCATTAAGAGAAATATCCAAAATTTAATGGCCCAGGTACAGGTACGTCATTATTAGGATCAGCTACTCTACTAGACAGTAATGAAAAGTATTTTTCTTGCCTTTTCCTCTGCTGTATGTAGGATCAGTAAAGTCAGAATAATGGCCAAAAAAGCTTCTGTTACAATATGAATAGCTTAATACAGAAGTTTCAGCAAGTCTAGATTAGTGGTAAATATTTCAAGATTCTGAAATATTTAAAAACATTATTACTTCCCTGATTCTTATCTATGTAAGGAAAGCCAAACTTATTGACCCTTTAATCTCTGCTGAAGTGGCTTAGTCTGAAGGCCAGTATTTCTATTATTTGTTTCCGAGATAGCCTTAACAAGACCTCAAGCAGCAGGACATTTTGTAAGTCACATTTAGCAATCATAGCAATAGTCCGATACTTTTGAGACCCTGTCCTATTATAAAACAAGCCTACCTTTATATAATCCTCACATCTCAAAAGAAGCTGGAGAAAGTCATTGTTAAGGAAGTTCTTTATTCTAAAAGTAAAGTAAATGCTGAAGTCGTGTTCCTATTCCAATTTTAACAAAGAATCTCAACTTTTATCTTGATGAGTGTTCTCTACTTTCTAACAGGATTATCTATGTTTAAATCTTATTTTAATTTAGAGAGACGAGCTCTGAAACCAATAATGTCTTAACCACTACACCAATGCTTAAATAATGGACAAGGTATGATAAATGTGTAGCAAAGACACTCAGGTTATTATGGCTTTTTGAAATATGAGCCATAAAATATTAAAATCATAGAGTGCTTGGCCAAAATGAAACTCGAATATAATCCCATCAAATTCCTCAATTTTTAGATGAGAAAATTTATACTCAGAAAAGTTAAGTGGCAAATAACCCAAGTCATATGGATAGTAAGTTACAGAACTAGAACACCAAATAGGAATCTGACTCAATAGAAGAATCTTCCCATGCGATACATCTCCTTGTGGCCTTCATTTGTAGGGGGTGTATTTGGGGACTTTTTTTATTTTTTTGGTTTGAGTTACATAGCAGTTTAGTTACAATTCTTTCTGCTATGGGAAACAGACTATTTCATTTTCAAGTTTCAATGCTCACATTTTTAATGGTTTATTTCTCTATTAAATTCAAAAACTTTATTTGACATTTAAAAATCAGTTTTATTGTCTCATTCATTAAATTAGATAAATTATAGTAAAACATTTTTAAGCTGTAAGTTAGTATAGAAATATAGTTATCATTTTTATTATTTGAATCATCAGGACAACTTTATACAAAATGACTGAAAGTTGCATTTCAAATTAATCTTTCTAATCATAAACAGATATGATTTTTATTTAACTGCATTTTATTTTGCTAGAAACAAATGGAGAATTTCCTAATTCCATTTTTCTTTCCTCAACACATGCACACACACACAGAGACATGATAAGAAAAATATACACTTCCTTCAAGAGATGTTTTTTTAGTGAAATATACCTTTTGCTCTTCGCCACACTATCCTTCAACAATGAGAGTGAAATATACCTTCTTCCTCCATGAGATCAGTATGGACAATTCAGCATATATTTAAGAGCAGGGACTCTGAAGTCAGAATTCCTGTATTCAAATCCTGGCTCTGCCTTTTTTTTTAGGTGAACAGTTTTGGACAAATTAACTAATTGTTCTGAACAGATGGCAGAGACAGAGCCTTGGGGACAAGCCCTCAGGGAATAGCTCCCTCCAGGCCAGCAAAAGAAAAATAACAGCACAGGGCACAGGAGAGGATGGTGATGGAGCAAGAGGGACCACAACGTAGGGCACAGAAAATAAGAGAAGCCTACGTTTCAATGAGGGGGCAGCCAACAATGACAATGTCCGCTAAAATCACAGTGAACGAGGACTTAGTGAGGGTCTGTGGTAGGCATCAATGACATTCTTGAGGGTGAGGCAGCACTGGTGACATTCTGACTTGAGGGGTTGAGGCGTAAGTGGTGAAGAAGCAGAAGTTCCCCTAGGGTGGACTGAGAAACAGGACCAGAGGGCGGCGTGCATGCTTTCTCCTCTCCTCGCCAATCCAATACAGAGGAGACTGCTGCAGACTGAAAGACAGAGAAGATGGAGCCAATGGCAAAAAGAGAGAAGGAAAGTCAAGAAAATAATTATTTCCAAGTGTCTGAGCACAAGCATGGAATCACCTGGCACTGTGAAGGAGCAGTACAAGGAATCCTTCTCTTATTCATCCTGTAAGAACTCTGCTTAACGTGACTTCACAAATAAAGCCTTTCCAAATCAAGTCATCCAATTCTTTATCTAAAGTCTCCAGGTACTTTGTTTTATACTCTTTTATAACATTTAGCAAATTACACAGTATTTTATTTGTCTACATGCTTGCTCCAATATATAACATGGCAAATTCCCAAGAGCTAAAAATCTATGACTGATTTAATTTTTTTCTTTTTTAGTACTAGGCACAGCATTAGATGTTAGTAAAACACTAGTAGATATTCATAAATTAATTAATTAGCAATAGGAGAGGAGGAAGGACCTCTTCAGTGCAGAGTTATATTAAAGAAGGGAAATATAAGTGCTGACATATTTTGAGTCAATGTTCTTAGTCTTGTTATTGGGCATACTGAAAATGAGAGTGAGAAAGTTAGAGATGGACATGGGGCCACATAGGTGACCTCTGTAGGGTCTGAGCAAGTGATGAGTAAGGTGTTGAGCTCTGTTGTGGAGACCTATGAAAAGGAGGAAGCATTAGTTTGCAGTATACACTTTCGATTTTGCAGGCTTTTTCCTCTTCTTGTAGTCTTCTATAACCCAATGAATAAAATACAAGTAGAGTTGTCCAGGTTTAATCACAAAATACAGGACAATTTGATATTCTATGGAGTGAAGGTCAAAGAATGCCAAGAACGAATGTTGAAATCACCAAGGAGTATGGTAGCCAAATGATACAGAGACAAAGAGTTCTAGTTTTGTGACAAGACTGCACAATTATGGAATATTGTTTTCTTTAAAGCAGTACCTTAGAGCCAATGCAAATTATGGAGAGACTTGGGAAGGATCCAACAAAAGGCAGAATGGGATGGATGTGGGGAAGAGAGAGAAGAGAAATTGCTCTGATTTCCAAAAAGTTTTTAACGACTTGTCAAGTAAGAGAACTACAAGCTATTGTTATTTTAACAGGAAATTGAACTTTTGTCTTTTTTGTTTTTTCCTCCTAAATTACTCCCTTCCCTTGAGACTTGGACAGGTGGACGAACCCATTAGGGACTTATAATGAATAACATCTCATACAGAAATTGCATTCATGGAAAGATCATGACACAATATTAGCATGCGAAATATCTGTTCTTAAACCCATACTCTCTACCATCTTCATTCACTGTGTGCCGATAATGAGACAATAGTTCCTAGGGGAAATAATGTAGTTTACTCAGGGCATTCACTCAAGCTCTAAAAAAAAAATCCAAACAGACAGAAAACATATGAGGTTAATATCCAAGTGTTAATGAGGACTTAGGTATTATGGAGCTTATATTGTACTAATTAAAAATAATTGCATAGTCCTAGAATTAGGGAGCTTTCACTGAGGAAGGTCTCAAGGTCATTGCCCCCTCTCTGGATTTCAGATTGGCTGTGTACAAACCTCAGTAGTTACCTTAACAGGAAGAATTAAGTTCCGGGAAAACTATTTTCACCAACTAAATCCACTAGAGCTTGATTGAGATCAGAAAGTCAGTTTCACAGGTTCAAACAAAAAATACCTCTTTCTAATACAGAAACTTATTGTTGAAAGCCAGGTTAAGATCAGAAAGTGGTTTAATGATTAAAAATGGAGCAGAATAAGGAGATTCCCAGAGACCATCCTGTATTGAACCCACCAACCCAAGTGTGCCCCTTGGAAACTGTTTTGCTGGTACACCTACGTTTTACATTAAAAGGCTTCTTTTTTATTCATTCAGGAGAAGAGCCTTCAGGAAACCAATATCCCTTTTTAGCATCTTGTAACCTGGTCCCTACAGCAAATGTGCACAAGTGTGTACTAAGCCTGTGGTCTCCGCCATTATAAGAAACCGGAAAAGTGAAGGCATTCATAAACTATTGATACCCGAAACGTCACGTGACAGCAAATGGCAAATGAAGTATAAAGTTATTGGCAAATGAAGTATAAAGTTATTTTATGCTTTTTTCCAGTTTTGTATCGAATCATTAGAACTGAATTTTTCCCTCTTCTTTGTAATCAGGAAGACTGTTTATGATGTTACAAAGCTAATCTTAATGCATGTGTTCATTTTTGACTTGTCATTGATTTTCTAACATGGCTAATCCTTGGCCGCTTCTAGTGACCTGCATGCTTTTCAAGGCAATAATAGGAAGGATGTTTAATTAGCTCTCTCAAAGCACAAGGTGGAGAGATGGGTGGAGAGAGCCTTCCTCAGTGCTTCAGCATCCGCAAAGCTCTGGTTCTTCTCCTTGGGAAGAGCACACCCTTTATGCTCCTGCCTTACCTTAGCCATTCTTGAGTTGATGACGTATTTCCCAGTGCATTAGGCCTGCTGCACATCTTTGCTCTTAAACCCTTCGCTCGTCTCCCTCTGCCTGTTAACTTGGCCATCTTGCAAAAGCTGCATGCCATGTCTGCATGTAAGCAGGGAACAGAGCCTTAACAGAATTTCTTTCTTCTTGCCCATGGCTGGGATGTGTTGTTTAGTGTTCTGCTGACAGCCATAACCTTCAAGGCCATGTGGGCCTTTGAAGTTCAATACAAAAATTTGACTTCATTCTTCCATCTCTCTTCATTTTTGCGCTTAATATAATAATTGTGTTATCAGTCACACTGGAAGCACATTAAATGTTTAATAAAAGTTGTTCTTTGGAGCAATCATATTATCTTTATGTAGTTGTGATATTATTTTTATATATGATTTTATGTAGAATCACATTGTTTTCATATAGTTGTGATAAAATAATGTCCCCCCACAAAAAAAGATGTCTATGTCCTACTGCCATGAAACCTGTGAATATGTAACCTTCTATGGAAAAGGGACTGTGGTGAAGTTAATGGCCTTGATTTGAGGGATTATCCCAGATTATCTGGATGGGCCTAAGGTAGTCACAGGGCTCCTTAAAACAGAGAAAGAGACAATGAAAGCAGAGAATGAGAGTGACACAGCAGGAGAAAGGTCCCCACAGCCACTCCTAGCTGTGACGATGGAGGGAGGGGTTGCTGAGCAGCCTCTGGGACCCAAACAAGACAAACAAAGAGATTCTTCCAAGAGTTTGCAGAAGAAACACAGCCCAACCAACACCTTGACTTCAGCCCAGTGGACCCCATTTCAAACTTCTGACCAGAATTGTATCATTAGTATTAACTGTATTATCTTCAGAATTGTAAGATAAATTGGTATTGTTTTAAATCACTAAGTGTCTGGTCATTTGTTACAGCAGCAATAGGAAACCGATACGCTAGCACTTTATCATTTTCCACTGTAGGAAGCAGGGTGTCACACAGATAACAGTCATTGTTTAATGAAAATGAATAAGGTATTTAGGATTTGTCCCTAAGCTTTTACATGCCGTGAAATTTAATCAAATGTGTTCAATAGTAACACTTTTGAATAGCCTAGATTTGCTTATGAATATATAGAATAATATAAGAACTTTTATTTGGGGCTTGAAGGTGCAACAGAGAAAAATTACCAATAAATTAATAGACTTGATGAGTCTATTTATTTTGCCATCAACCCAATTACCTCCCTATTCTTCAGCAGTCTACTAGCAAAACTCAGTTATTGACGACGGCTCAGACTCATCGCTTTCTTCAGTGACTGCTGCCTCAGCCTTGTGCTCTGTCATCTCCCAGGGCTTCACGTGCAAAGATTGTGCAAGCCAGCGAGGAGTCCGCTGGGTATGGAGTTAACCGGCTGAGGCACGCAGGGTAAATATTTTCATTAGCTCATTCTCTGCATACAAATTTAAACATATTCAGTACTTTTTAGTTTACAAAGCGTAGGATTTAATTTAATCTTCACAATAACTTGGCGATGAAGATGTTTTTGCCTTCACTTTACAGTTTTGAAAATTAAAGGTTAGGGAGAGTTTCCTGGCAGTAAATGACAGAAAAGAGATTTGAGTTAAAAATCTCTTCTTCATTCAGAGTATAAAACCAATGCCGTTTTACTCTAACACAGCTTGCCTTGTTACTTCAGTGTCATGATTCCAGATACGTATTTTGAAAGTTTATTCTTAATGATTAAAATAACAACATATGTACACTGTAAAGTGATGTGGGAAATACAAAAGAGGAAGAAAAGTTTTAAATCATAATCTTACTGCTTAAAAATAACCACTGTTACTGTTTTGATGTCTTTCTTTCCAAACATTTTTCTGTGCATTCATATATTTCTTTTGACATTGTATTTTTATTTAGAGTTTTGTATCTCGTTCCATTTTTTATTATTTTTGAGTGACATGAGATGCCATTCTAACCTTATTGTATTAAAAATGTTACTGTATTGCCTTTCGGTGACCCATCTTTCCTGGATAGTTAAATATAAATAAAAATTAGCCCACCTTTCTCCAGTTAACATTTTTTTTCAGGATTAGAACCATGCTTTTCAAAATGCAATCTGAGGGCCAGCAACACCGTGATCACCTGGGAGCTTGTTATAACTGCAGATTCTCTACTGAATGGCTCTTCAGGGTGAGCTCCAGAAGTTCCTGTTTTAACAAGCTCTCCAGGTGATTTTCACGCATGCAAAAGTTTGGACTGAAGTACCTGGTTTTCCATTTGCGTTGATGAGGCAAAAGCAGCTCATAGGCCTGTCATAGGTTAAAGACACACAGGTAATTGTCACACTTAAAAGAAAAAGAGCTTCCTGATTGTCTGAATTCCCCACAAAAAACATGCCTTCCACATCTGCTATTAGTTAATGACTTGGGTTAAGGTCTGTGTACTTACCTAGAAATGCAGTAGTTACCGTCATGCTTTAATACGCACGTGCTCCTTCTGGTTAGCCTACTAGTCATTCTTTATCAAGATCAGAATAGGATGAAGAATAAGTGAACTCTGAATTCAGTTCTGATACCTTTTCTTAAACATCTGCCGTGTTAGAGTCTATGGAGTAGAAAAGAAAAACATGTTTTACAGACCCTGCCCTCGTGATGATTCACAGTTTTATATAAAATTCAATTAACTACACTTAATCACCTGTAAGCAAATGTTACAATACTTGAGAAAAGCAGTGAGTGCCCTGGATTGTACAGAGATGGACATATTCACTACGGAGGGTCTCCTTAAAAAGGAGGAATTTGAGTGGAACCTAAATAACAATTATTATGCTAATAATAAAAATGCCCCAAAATGCCACCTATTATTAGGTGTCTAACATGGGTCAGACACTATGCTAGGCAGTCAGTGTGGATTATCTCCTCCAGTCCTTATAATCCTATTTTACCTGTTATACTTCTCCAGACAAAGCTAAACGAGGTAACTTTGCCAATGTTCTATAAGGAGTATTTCATGGAGTCAAACTTTCAACCCATGTTTGTTTGTACAGCCGTGTTTCTTACCACTTCTGCCTTAATTGTTAACTCTGATTGAGAAGTTGTGTATATTCAGAGAGAGGCTTAGTGCATAGCACAAACAAAGATGCCCCAGGACGGGGTGAACACGAGTTAAACCAGCTCCTGTGCAAGTGTGCCTGACCCGAGCAAAAGGTTTACATCGGACAGTTGCTGAAGCCAAGAAAGAGCTATTAGGATTATGAAAATTCTTGTAGACAAAGATAATGAGCTGTGATATAATATAATTGATGCTGAAGAAACACTATGCATTTTAAAACATAAAGTGATGTTTTATGACTAGACTAACGTTGGTTAAAAAGCATACTTTGGTGAGAAGTAAAGAGATATTTGGGCAGAACAAACAATTAATAGGGTGATTGTTGTAAACCAGAGATGATAAGGACAATGACTGGAGTTTTGGCAGAATGAAAAAAGAATGACCAATTATTAAATATTAGAAAAGAAAGGTGAAAGGCAATAATGCAGATTGAATAAAGAGACTAAGAGGAAAACCTAAGAATTTGAACCTGACATCCTGGATCATTCTGAGCTGTACATAAAAACTGTAATAAAAACCTCTAGAGAGAGGTTGAAAAAAATTAATAGAACAGTTTACTTTTCAAGATTGTGAATTTAGATCACTCTTGAATCCCTCTATTCCTAACCACCTACATCCAGTCGGTTTCCATGTCTTGTTGACCTTAAAAGCATTTGAATCAGTCCTGTCTACTTCATTCCTTGTCATATTGCTGTGATTTAAGTGACAGTCGTCTTTCAACTGGCCTATGGCAATAACAGCCTGAATGTTCTCTTTACCTTTTGTGAGTCACTTTCTTAAAATCTATCATTTTGCTACACAGTTTTCTGTCTATCACCTATATCTAATTATAACATCTTCCTGCTTAAAGTTTAAAAATACTTATTCCCTGCCTTTTATTGCAATATTTTACTTGGTATGGCATTCAAAATTAGAACAACTATATATATATAGATATAGATATAGATATAGATAATAGCTTATTATCTAAATCAGGCACTTGGGAGATTGAGTGTGGGCATATTAATAATCACACTGGAACAAAAGATGTATGGGCTTTGCTTAGCGTTCTAGCCCCGTCCTCTTCCAATAGCAGTTGGAAGTTAGTTGATGCATGAGCAACACCAAAAGAGTTAGTGAACAAACACTGTTCCGAAGAGCTGCTCTCTGTGTGTCATTCACAGCTGTACTTTCTGTGCCCGACCCAGTGCCCAACACACCAAGACACTCAACAGCTATTTGCAGAAGGAAGACAGGGAGAGAGGGAGGGAGGGATGAGTAAATCAACGAATTTTAGAAATGCTTGAGTCTGGTGTGTTGTCAGTGGTGAAATGAAATAGAACTGAAGGACTGACATCTGTGGGGAGAGGAAGCCACGGAAAGCCAAAGGGAGGCAGAGGGAGCTTGGTTGCGGAAGGTGAAAAGAGGGAGGTGCCAGGACCAGACATCCTATTTCATAATTTAACACACAACAGATCCTGGAAGTTCGACTCAAGTGCACTTTAGCAAAAGACTCCACTACTTGTGTATCAGGTGGACAGATTTTTACCAAAAATATTTCTTAGTTTTGTGGAATAAACTTTCATATTCTTCATCAAGGGTCTGCGTGGAACTATTAAAAAATTTTCTCAGTAGCGTTTTAGACATTCTAACTACAAAGGAGATATGTAAATGCCCATTTTGCACTTCTGAAAACAGCTGCAGTCTCTGTGAGAAGAAAATTTGTCACGCACATGGGAACAAAAAGGAAAATAATGAGAAAGAACTTATAATTTAATTACGTGAATGTCAGCTTTCTACGCAAACTAGATTTGACATAATTAAAGCACCTGTAACAAATAAAATGAATCAGGGAAATCTCTTTCTTCCCTTTTCTCCTGAGAGAAAGGAAGACTCAAAATTGCATACTATTTATGGGAATCTTATATAATACTAACTATGCAAAAAATTTGTTTGTGTGTGTTTGTGTGTGTGTTTACGAGAGAGAGAGAGAGAGAGAGAATTTTTCTCTGATCTCTTGATTGATAGCCCAAAATAGCAGCCATTATTCATGACCTTTCAAAATCAAGTTTTTTATATTAAGGAGATAATATCTATAAATAACTATAAATATTTTTCTCAGTGATCATCGATCCCAGTGAAACAGACATTACCTTTAACAATTGATTGTTTAGTCCTAACTTTAGAGTTAGGAACTTGCTGTGTTAGGTCAGAAATGCCTATGTAGAAAGAACCAAGCCATGAATTTAAATTTAGAGAAAAGAATGCTCATTCTAACAAAAGGAAATATTCCTAAATAGTGATTTGCAGGTATCTGATATGTTCCCGGGGCATTTACCTGGGGAGCCGTTTGTTTTGTGCTGTGCTCACATAGGTCATTTCTTCCAGCCATCTACGAGCCTTCCTGTGAAGCGTACAAACACCTGGGCCAGACGTCCAATTACTACTGGATAGATCCTGATGGCAGTGGACCTCTGGGGCCTCTGAAAGTTTACTGCAACATGACAGGTACCTGTGTCATATTGATGTTTTATGAAGATTGCTTTTCGATATGTTCAGAAGAAACAGTTCCGCAGATGGTTTGTTTCTTCAGTGCTATATTCTTATCACAACATTTAATAAGCAAAATAATGTTAGATTTGTTAGGTAAAGTGGTGAAATGCATTGCATTTGTAAAGCAATAAAACCTTTTGAAGCTGTATTTTTTTAAAAATTCTACCTCTGACTTGAACAATTAATAACTGGCATTTTGAAAAGTCAATATGTAGGGAGGAAACTCAAAAAATGAAATTGCAAGGTTGAAGTCCACAGAAAGAACTAGTAACCTAGACTGCGGAAATTTAGAATCATTGCTCAAATATCCTCGCTGCCCATGTTAGAGGAAGCAGGTAGACTACTCCAGACCTTCCTCTATTCTCCATAATTGTAGGGAAACCTTTTTCAGTACTGACATCCCATTCTGAGAACAGCAAAAGTTTCCTGAAGATTTCATGAAATTTATTTGGAGTTTTCTACTTGGGTTGAGAACCTAGTTTTTCTTCACTTTCATATTAAATTTTAGGGCTATGAAATGAGATTGTAGACTCTTATAAATTCCCACAGCAATGTGTAAGATGTACAGATCTCTAAGATAAAAGCAGATTTTCCATCAGACATTTGGTAACATCTTACCTGCCAAAAATCCAGATAAGGGTGTGAGGCTTACACTACTCACTGTCTCCAGAAAAGGAGCAGCATTTGATGTGAACTCCTGAGGCCTGTGATGAGAAGGATACTGATGATATGATGTTGCTGATGATGACTGCTACTTGTGACTGGTTTACCATGTGTCAGGTGCCATGATAATGCTGTAGGCAGACACCTGGATTAGCACCCTGGTTTCATTAATCACTAGATGTGTAATATTGGGCACCTTTCTGACTTTAATAACTCAGTAAGCCTCAGGGTCTTTATCTGTAAACTGGATTAATAATAATGCCTACCTCATAGCATTATTGTATGAATGAAACAAGATAATCCACATATGACTCTTAGCATACTGTCTAACATTTAGTAAACCTTCAAGGTTATCTAGGGGTAAGGTGTTTGTATTATTTTTTAAAGACCGTGAGATAAACTTGCCCATATCATTCAGTCAAGATTCAAAGTGAGATCTGTTGGGAGCCAATGGTTCTTAGATCTGACTATTCCTCAGAATCGTTTACTGAGGTTTGTTTTGTTTTGCTTCTTTTCCATACAAACTTCTTGGTGCAACCCTGGAGACTTTGATTCAGTATGTCTGAAGTGGAAATTGGGTTGTGCAGCTAGAACTAAAAACCCTGAACAGTACTGGAGGCAAGCAGACCCCAGTACAGAACTTCCAGCAGCATCAGGAAACCAGGCATGGTACAGGATGGAAGGGAGAATTCTGAGGACATCAGTATAGTGTGAAACATGTGTAGTGAAGATGGTAAAATGGGAGTTAACATCCCCCAAATTTCCTCTCCTACCGAGAACTCTTAACACGCACTAGAGAAGGAACCCACTCACCAGAAAGTTTGACGTGAGAGTTTACTGACAGCTGTGCTTATCAACGACTCAGGTTCTTCCATGTTTACCTTCATTTTAAACTTGCTAGAACTAAAGTACAATCTATGAGGATTTGATTTAATCTATAAGAATCTTGATTTTAGTTTCTCCTAATATATAAAAATATGTAATACAATTAAAGTCAGTTATTAACCTCAAAAGAAATCAGGGCATCATGGTTGAGCTTAGACAATTGAGAACTTACTTTAGTTATTTTCCTGTATGTATGTCAAAGGAGACAGAAAAACAAACAAAATAAAACCATGACGTATACAATCGTTATGTCAAGAACACACACAAAATGAAGGACTGGTTTACTTTCAGGAGAGCTTACCTTTCTGTAAATTGAAGGCTTTGCTGAGAAACATAAGTCTCATCTTCATCAATATCTCCCTTAGAAAGCATGACTACAATTAACTCAATATTTCAGATGCAGTTTGAGCAGTAAAGAACATCATGCGACTTTCTGCAATTAGAATATTTTTCTTCTATACATTTAAGATAGTTATGGACATCAGCGTGTCCAAGGACCCTTGAAAAATCTTGCCTTACAGACCAGCACGCACTTTTTGGGCCTTTACCACTCATCAACACTTCCTTCTTCTGGAAACAGCATGGATTTAACATTATCAAGAGACCATGATGCCACAAAGCTTGGCTTGGGCTATATTCCATGTCTAAGAGATATATAGTAAAGAAGAAGAGGGAATGACAGCCTGAGATATTCTATAAAGTCTTGATATATGACTCTAGGTCATGAGAAATTGTATATGCACCCCCAAACATAAAATACGGAAGGAGACAAGGCACTCAAAAAGGCAAGGAAGAGAAATGAGCCCTATCAATCAATGCCCCAAAGCACAAAAGAGATTGGCTCATTCCAAAGAACTGAAATCCCAGTGGCTGGAGCATGGTGAGCCTAAGAGAGCGCTCTGAATGAAGTAGGGGATAGGTGGGAGCCAGAGCAGACCAGCAATAAGAAATGTAAGGCAGAAATTTTTTTATTATTATTTTTTCAGTTATTTTTCAATTGCAGTGGGTGGGAATCCACGGAGAGGTGTTAAACAGGAAAATGAGATCTTTCTTGCATTTAAGAATCTACCACTTGGGGTGCCAATGAGAGACAGTGTGAAAACACTGGGACCAGTTCTGAAGCTATTGTAAAAATCCAGTGAAGAGATGATGCTTCCTTGGACTAGGGTTTAATTGGTAATAAATAGATTCATTTTAGGTCTATTTTGAAGGAAGAATCGTCAGGACTGGTAAAAGATTGGATAGGAATGGCGAAAGACAGACAGTAATAATACTAACTTATAAACATATGTACTGAACAGTATCATTTAGGAGATGTTGAAAATTAAGTGTAGAACAGATGTAAGGGAAGATGAGGAACTTAGTTTTGATCTAGGTAAATACGAAATGCTCTGTCTATGCCATCTGAACTGAGATGCAAGTTTTGCAGATGGATAAGCCTGTTTGGGTGAAAGATATAAATGTGCTAATTGTTGGCATATGAATCCGTGAGAATTGATAATTATCACTTAGAAGCTGATGTAACAGAGAAAAGACATCTTAGGAAGAGTTCTTAAAAACTCAGTGGATAGAGATCAGAGTTCTGGTGATGAAATATTTAACAAGTGTGTGGAAATATGTATATATGTAATTCAGAGTAAGTGGAGGTAAAGTGTCTTGAGAGCATTTTGGGGGCAAATGGGTCATCCGGGCAGAGGTTGAAATGACTGCTTAGGTCCTAGAAAATGACAAAAAGAGTTGGAGGATGAAGAGTAACTTTGAATCTATGCAAACATAGGGATGCAGTGTTATACCAGAAGTGTGGCAAATAGTAGCAACTAGGATGTAAGGAACGTGGTATGTCCAGAAACCATGAAACTTCTAAGGAGCTTGCATAGACAACGTGGGGGAGCCATGGATTCAGCTACATCCCTTGGAAATTAGGGAGTCCCAGAAATGATAGAGCATTTCCAGTACTGCACAGGGGCCAGCAAAATCTTCCACAAAACAGCTGACTCATGAGCTGAGTTTTGAGGAACAAGTGGGCATTATGGGCTAGGAAATTGGGGGAAGGAAAAATAGTGCTACTTATCAAAGGTTTTGTGTGGAATGCAAAGCAGCTGAAACGTGGTCCTGAAGGGAAAGCAAGCAACTGATAGTTTTCAAGCAAAAGAATAATATAATCAGGCACTATAAATTTAAAACATCACCTTGGCAGCTGTGAATAAGATTCTTCAAAGAAGATCCATACATAAGATAAAGTGACAAGTAGGAAACCCCATAGTAATTCAGAAGTTGAAAATGAGACTTAAGGTGGTGGCAATAAAGTAAAACAGGAGGATATTGATTTGATGCGTATTTAAAAAGTTGAGTTGGCCAGACTATTGCTGGTGAGACAGAAAATGCTGGAAGTGGTTCCCAGGTTCCTGCCTTGAGTAACCCCATGGGATGAAGCACAGAGGAGCAGGAGAGAATTCAGACAGTGGTGGGATGCTATGTTGCTTAACAGCCCTGTAATTGGACCAGGTAAAGCAGTCCTGTAGGCAGAAATGATACAGGTTTACTGCTGGACACTGAAGACATTAATTAATCTCTTTGTCTCAGTTTCCTTGTAAATATGTATTGGAATAAATTGATTTCTACACTGCCTTTCATTCAAAAAAAAAGGAAAAAATTTCCATTATTTACCATGAAATGTGAAAGAAAATCACTACTTGCAGTCGAATAATTTAGGAACTGAACCCTCTTATCTCAAATGAGCTCAAATTTACTCATTTCTTGGCCAAGATTTGACATAAATTGGCTCTTTTCATTTTTTATCATAAGGCAGTTTTCTACCGTGCAATTCTTTTGACTCCCTGCAGTTCAGAGCTACATCGCTTGGAAATTAAGGGGCGCCCTAAATGACAGAACGTTTCAAGTGCTGCACAGTTGACATTGAGGAGAGACTATTTTCATTGAATCCTTTGTAGAGGAATTCATCATTCTGTGAAAAGCCAAGGCATGATTTCCTTTTTTAGATCATAGGGCACATTATAAAATATGGTCATTGCTATCCTCCCCTTCCTTCTCCATTTTTATCCTCTCTCTGAAAATTTTGTGTTATAATTTTTATGAATGTATGCTGTCTTATATATCTAGTATTTACCTCCAATTGTATTTTCCCTAATATTTCAGCCTTTTATTTCTATTCTTTTCCGGTGTTTACCAGCTTTCTTTTTTAAGAAATCATGAGCTTTTATTATATTAAAGTTTCATTTAATTCTTTCTGCTTGGTAATTAATAACAATAATAAATAAAACTAGATCCAGCCATTATCCTCAGAACCTTACTGCCTATCTGTAAACCTAAAACAATATTTTTCTTAATATGTTATCCTCTAATTCATGTTTTCTATAACTATTTTTGCATCCATGTTTAATTTTTTATAATTTAAATAAGCATGTGTGCTTCAGTGCGTGAAGTTTAAAGTCCAAATAAAGAACCCCTCCTGCATTCTTTCTAGCACGGGCTTTGTAGTTTTATCAAAAAGCCATTAAGCTTGTTTACATAATTTGTGCTTTATAAAGCCCTGGGATTTAGCTGATCAAATTCTATTATCCTCTATAATGGTAAAAGCTGTTCATGTCTTTTTAATCTAATATTTATAGAGAGCTTGTTACTCCAGTTTCTAAACACTTGTACTTAGTAATATTATTTTATTTATCATTTTGCTTTTCATAAGTTTTAGTAGCTCAGTGTGGGCAGAGGGGAAATGAGCGTTGGGGCGGTGGACTTGGACTCTAGTGGAAAGTATCATAAATCTCCCCATCGTCCACCTCCCAACCCCACAAAGCAAAGCACTTCCCACCCCATAGCACAGTCAGGCACCACGTAACGTTTCAGTCAACAATGGACAACGTAAGACTATAGTAAGTTATAGTACCTTATTTTACTGTACCTTTTCTATGTTTACATATGTTTAGATACACAAATATTTACTATTCGTTTTTTGCAATTACCTGCAATATTCAGCACACTACCATGCTGTACAGGTTTGTAGCCTTGAAGCAATAGGCTATACCATATATCCTATGTATGTAGCAGGCTGTACCATCTAGATTTGTGTAAATGTCCTCTACCACGTTCACACAAAAATTAAATTGCCTTACGACGAGTTTCTCAGAACATATCCCTGTCGTTAAGCAACTGGTGACTATATTTGTTTTCTTAGCCTCTTACTGTAACACAAATTTATTATCTACCATTTCTGTGGGGCAGGGTATAGGTAAGCTGGGATGACATTTCAGTTGTACTAGGCAGAGATCAAGGTATCAGCCAGGGCTTTGGTTTCATCTAAAACTTGGAATCCTCTTGGAAGTTCATTCAAGTTGTTGATAGATTCAGTTTGTTGTGGTTTTAAGACTGAGGTCCTATTTTTCGTCCTGACTGTTGGCCACAGATCGCTCTCAGCTGTTAGAGGCTGCTCCCAGGCCCCAGCCACGGGGCTCTGCCGGTGCAGGAAGATCTCTCGGACCTCTAGATGCACTTTCCAGAGCTCAACTGACTAGGTCATCTCTACCCGATAATTACCCATTCGATCAACTCAAAGTCAACTGGTTAGAGACCTTAATTACATCTGCAAAATCTCTTCGCCTTTTCCTTTTAAAGTAACTCAATTTTAGGAGTGATATCCCATCATATTTGCTGGCCCCGCCTGCATTCTAGGAGAAGGGGTGCTGCAGGTGTGCCCACAGTTGGCAGGAATGTTGAAGAATTCTCTTTACTACATCTTCCTGTGTGCTTCTGTATAGTCACAATTCCAGCAACCTTTATTCCTACCTTTTGAAGAATAGTGACACATTCTGTTTGTAAAATATTAAGCTTTACTATTATTAGTCTTATAGTTTTAACATATTATTCAACAAAAGAAATTTTGATAATAAAGATAAGCAAAAAATAAAAATTGCTTACCAGCTAGAAATGAGAATTACTAACACATCAGGAAGAATATGTTAAAGATTTTATATTTTAGGCTTGTAACTATATATATTATTGAGGGCAAACTAAATGCCAGGCATATTCTAATTATATCACACACATTAACTCATTCAATAACTCACAACGACCTCATAAGGTAAGTAATATTACTAGTATTCCCAATTTTTACATAATGAAATTACACCTCGGAGAAATTAAGTCCTAGTACACACACATAGTAAATCATGAAGCTTGACTTTTTAGGCAGAGTCAGTTCGTAGTTACTGTATGTGGTGGATGTGTTTGTGTGTGTATATGTCTGTATGTCTACGAGCTCACATGTATGTAGGAACAGCACTCTTCATTTTAGACTGCAGTATGATTAATAATATGATTTCTGTAATGAGCATGTCTTATTCATAGGTCTTCGTTATCATCAAAAATTCCCTCCCACAGTTCTAACTCATTATTTGTGGTTTGGACAGCATTTTTGTTATAAACTATTTTCTTCTTAATTGTCCAACTAACTAACGCCTTGGGATTTTTAATCAGAGAACACATTTTAAATGAAGTCAGTGTATTACATAAACTATTAAGCAATTAATATCAATTTAACTGTAATAACTTGTACATTTCCTGTACCTCTAGATTAATCATCCCTCAGGGTTTGAGCCCAACTTTCAGAATAACTTAAATTCTATCCCCAATATCTATTTAATTTTTCAGTATAAAGTCTTAAGCTAAATCTAACAAAATCTTGTTTGAGAACACGAAAGGATTGAGTGGAATCGTGTTGGGTATCATCCGTAATATTAAACATTATAGTGCCACGTTCTTCCCCTTTTTGAAAAGAAACGAGTTATTATAGAAATGAGGACACCCAGATGTCTCCTATTCTGTATTAGGGCTTATTAACATTCGCAAGCCGGCACTCTTGAGCGTCTAACACCTTCATTTCCTATCTATCATGCGCCATGTCCCTTCTCTGATGCATGGGTGGCCTAAACTTAAGCCTCGAGACCCTGACTTTTTCCATTTTATTCCATCCACTCATTTTTATTTTTTCTCATCAAAGACATTTTCCCTCCTCTTTCTGCCTCCTAACCTAGTTTGCCTCCTCTGTAGTTAACCTGCACACGGAACAGCGCTCCTTTACGCCTTCTTGCGGTCACATCTTCTCCTCTTTGTCGACCTCTCGCAAGCTGTCTTTGTGAGAAACCTTTGTAATCGCTCAGCGACTCCTGCTTCCCACATTCAGCTATTTCAGTTCCTCACAATCAGTATAAATCTTTGAATTCAATTCTGTTCATACAGCTTCAATTGAGAATCTGGGAACCAACCCACTGATCAAACACAGCCTGTGAAGAACTCCTCTCTGTAACTGATCACCCACTCACCGAGGACTCCCTTTTGGATCCATGCTCTTATTCTGCAGATGTCTTCTATCTGCCAGGCTTTCTTTGAAATCTCTCCTTCACTGTGCGTCAGTCACCGTGATAGGTTAACGCTGCAAAAGTTCTCAAATGGTTTTGGAAATTTAAGTCAAGAAAAGGAAAGGAAAACTATAAGAGTGAGGATTATAACAGTGAGGGCCACACCCCAGGATAGGACCTGGGAAGGGGTGCAGGACCCCACACACAATCGAGATGAAGTGACCCTGCATACACCACAGGTGCCTCAGAGATGCTTCTGGAGCTTCCAAAATGGTGCATCGTATGCAAATATTCCTACCTTCAAATATTGTCACATAGCCTGCCAAACAACATCTTAAACATAAGGTGCTTTTTTTGTACCTTAAAAGCATTATCTGTTTTGTGCAATTTTTCTGCTCAAAACCTGAGAATGGCTTCGCATTATGTATGGCTGGGGACTGTTTTTCGTTTCCTCTGGCATTTCGAGTCTGGAACTTTTGTCTAGTCCACGATAATCAACTCTTCAGACAGGATGAAAAAAAGAAAAAAGAAAAGAAAAAGAACACACTGGGAAATCCAATTAAGATCAGCACATTGCTTTGTCATAAAAAAAAAAAAAGACAAACCACAGGAATAATCTCACATTTTTTCACTAGGAATTCTTCTATGCTAGCTAAACTTAAAGCTGATAATGACTGTGTTTCTGTCTCTCCAAAGCCTAGGTGTTTCAGCTGTGTGGGTTACTTTTCATTCCTTCTGAATAAATCAATTTCCATATCAGAATGTCCCTGGAAATTTTAGGGAGAGAATCTCATGCAGTAGCTAATCTCTCTTTTTATCTTGTGTCTCTGTCTAATAACAGCAACCAAAAAAACAATATAATAAAGTGCACCAATACTATCACATACTAGTATGTTGCCTAAACTGGCAATATTCAATGTCAGATTTCTTGGAACTGACTTAAACCAGAATCCCTAACGCTCATCAGTGCCCACTTAAATGACTGCTGCATGAGAGGAAGGTTTCATTAATGAAGAGTGAGAAAACAACTTTGGAAAAAAATATCCTTGTGGCAGAAGTTGTCAAAAAGATCTCTTGGTTGCATTTTCGTACAGATGACTTCATTAGAGCTGACCTCTCTTCACATAATTATCTACCTTATACTTTGTTTTTACCCATATTTTTGAACAAACGAAATCAGTGCTAAAAAGCGAGACTAGTCAAGAACTTGCTATATCATCCCGCTTATCATCATCACTATTATTCATTTTTTTGCTTTTTTGTGCATCTATTTTATTCTGTCTTCATATGACCATATTTGACCTTTTTGCTTCTAAGCTCACTTGGTGTAGTTCTAGGTTTCAGGGTTAAGATAAGGCAGCATAATTTTTAAAGGAGAAATGAATGGCCAGTGGATGCCCTCACTGCTGTAGGGAGCAGGACATGGAGGTCAGAGCAGGAAATTTTTAGTATTGGTACACCATAGAGTCTGACATCACCTACTCTAAGGTTTAAAAAGACTGTGAATTAATAATGAGCATCTGGCTGACATTTCACTTTGTTCCAGCCTGCACTCTCTGCTCTTTATACCTGGGCACATCATCGTCATGGAATTTCCCTTCACCGCGGCTGTATTTACTCGTCCAAGAATTTCCTCGTTTCCTCTTATGCTGGAATTGATGCTTCCTATTTCCCACTTTTTCTTCATTCTAATCTTACTCTAGTTTGGACATAGCACGTCCTTTGGTAGCTTTCTTCTCTCTGAAAGTTGAAGGAATCTTCTTACTATCCAAGATGTTCTGAAATTCCATAACAACGTGCCTTGGAACAGATCAATTTCCATCCATTTGCTCGGCGCTGGCAACTCACGTCCTTAAATTTCCTGTTATTTATCTGTTCATGATTTTGTCTCTTATAACTCTCTGTTCTCTTTTCCTAGAATGCTTTTCAATGTGGTTTTAAATCAAAGAGTTGTTTTTTCTTCTTGAAAAGTTCTCTTTTAGTAGCATTCTGTTGTTGCTTTATGAATGCAAAACTGTTGTTATAACCCAAGGATAATAAACATCCTTTTTTCCTTCTTCCTTAAGTTTCCCTAAGTTCCTTTATTCTGTTTTATTTCCCTGACCTTTGAAGCTTTCCTCAGAGTCCTGTTCATTATTAGCAGTGTGACTATTATTAGGAGAGAGAGGGTCTTGTTGACTTTGAACTTCACTGTAGAGTAACCATACATCCTGGTGTGACCAGCACAGTCCCACTTAATTCTACAGTAATCCTATAGCTCTGATGTAATTATTACTCACTCTCCCTTTTACTCTCAATTGTGTCCAATGTTTGGATGATAAATTATTTGATCACCTCATTGTAGAGGAGGCTGAGTGGACCAGTTTTTAGACTTTTTCTCACTTGTCAGCATTTTTAGTTTTCTTTTCTTTACATTGCTCAGATTCTCCATAGTCAAGTTTTTAAATTTCTTGCCCGAAGGTCTCCAATCTGGTTGTCAGCAATCTTGGAACTATTCAAGGGACAGATCTGGGAGCATGAACATTCAGCATTTGGTAAAAATGTAGACAATCCTCATTTTCTGTATAGTTTGCCTGTCCTTTACTATGCCTGGTATTTCTCAATGCAGGGATTCTTTTAGAGAATAAGCCTCCAGGTGCCTACCAGAGTAAGAGAGGAGTAGTCAGTCAGCCCCAAGGCCTAGGGAGATCTCGGATCTATTACCTATCGAATAGCCTCAACCCAGTTCTCCTTGCTTTACTCATTACTGAGTTTTTCTTGGATTCCATGGGGATTGGATTGGTTCTCATCTTTCCAGACTGTCAAGTTAAGATTCAGCATTCTT